>VZQC01005228.1:526058-561078 GCA_009823505.1 Rhizomys pruinosus
CTTATATATAAATATAAAATAAATAGTTGTAAATCTATATCTGATAAATGTCAAGCAAGTGGGAATGTGGCAGTGACATTTGGAGTTCCAGCTTCAGTGTTATCACTTCCACGGTCTTGTATTTTCCATGCCTCGGTTTCCTCATACATAAAATGAAAATATCAATATGTGTGTTGTACATTCATACATTGCCAGTGGGAATAAAAATGACATAACTTTCTTCCAAGGAAGAAAAATGTAATAATATTTACCAAAATATAGCTTGATTTTTTTTATATTTTGATCCTACAGTCTCTGCAATTCCAGTTTGGAATTTTATCCTATAAATCCTACTCATGTAAAAAGCTCATTGTGCCAAAAAAAGAAAGCTGGGCATGGTGGCGCACACCTTTAATCCTAGCACTTGGGAGGCAGAGGCAGGAGGATCTTTGTGAGTTCAAGGCCAGCCTGGTCTACAGAGTGAGTTACAGGACAGCTGGGGCTACAGGGAGACCCTGTCTCGAAAAGACCAAAAAAAAAAGCCCATTGTGCACAATATTATTGGTAATAAATTAGAAACAATCCAAGTGCCCACCAGCAAAATCTGCATAACACCAAAGCCAAAGAAGGAAAACAGCAAGTCAAAAACTATAGGCCAACAGCACTGGTGAGCACAGGTGCAAAAACCTTCAACAAAATACTAGCATTGTGGTTTAGATATTATACATGTCCCCAAATCTCATGTGTGGAAGGCTTGATCTCCAGTTGGTGAAGCAAGCATTCAAGAGGGCTCTGACCTACTGAATAGGTTAATCCATTGGTGGGTCATAATTTGATGGTGCTATTGGGAGCTGGTAGGAACTCGGAGCCTGGTTGGAGGAAGTAGGCCTCTGAGGGTGAGCGTTGGAAGAGCATATCTTGTCGTTAGTCCCTTCTGCTCTCCTTTGTTGCTTTCTTTTTTTTTTAATTTTTATTTATTCTTGTAGGTGTATGAATGTACTGTCTGCATGTAGGTTTGTGCACCCGTGTCGTGCAATGCTGCAGAAGTTGGAAGAGGGTGTCGGATTTCCCTGGAACTGGAGTTAAAGATGGTTCTCAGCCGCCATGTGGGTGCTGGGGATTAAACCCCAGTCCTCTGCAATAGCAGTCACTGCTCTTAACCACTAGGCCATCTCTCCAGCCCCACCTTTGTTGCTTTCTGCCCACCATGAAGAAGACAGCCTCCTCCTCCATACTCCCAAGATGTTCTGCCTCATCCCAGGCCAGAGTAATGCAGTTAGCTGACTGTCTGTGTACTGAGACCCCTAAAACCATAAGCCAAAATAAGTTTTCCTCCTTTAAATTGTTTCTGTCAAGTGTCTGCCACAGTAATTAAAGCTAAATAACACAACTAGCAAACAATTCAATGGCATGATAAAAAGATCATCACAGGTCTGGAGAGATGGCTCAGCAGTTAAGAGCACTAGCTATTCTTGTAGAGGACCTAGGTTCAGTTCCCAGCACCAACATGGGTGCTAACAGCTATCTATAACTTTAGTTCCACAGTATCTGACTCCCTCTTCTGGCATCCACAGGCATTGTTCAACATGGATATAGTTACACACATGCAGTCAAAACACTCATACACATAAAATTAAAATAATAAAATATACATATATTTTTAGAGGAAGTTTAATGCTAGAATTTTTAAACCAAAATGTACAGTGATGGGGAATATTAAGAAAGACAGAAATGGATAAAAAAAAAAATCAAAGCAGAAAGTATAGCATCAAGAAAGACTTGGAGTCCTAGAGCAACCTGGGTAAACAAGTTATAAAAAGTTGGTAAAGATGGGGCTGGAGAGATGGCCTAGCGGTTGAGAGCGCTGACCGCTCTTGCAGAGGACCCGGGTTCAATCCCCAGCGCCCACATGGTGGTTGAGAGCCGTCTGTGACTCCAGTTCCAGGGGAACTCCAGTTCCAGGGGAGTCCAACACCCTCTTCTGACCTCTGTGGCATTGCGCGACACGGGTGCACAGACCTACATGCAGACAGTACATTCATACACATAAAAAACAAATAAAATTTTTAAAAAGTTGGTAAAGTTAAATATATTTTTAATGTAATTTTATTTTATTTTATTTTATTTTATTTATTTCGGTATGTGTATCAATGTACTGTCTGCATGCAGGTCTGTGCACCCATGTCGTGCAATGCCGCGGAGGTCAGAAGAGGGTCTCGGATTCCCCTGGAACTGGAGTTCTCCTGGAATTGGAGTTCCAGACGGCTCTCGGCCGCCATGTGGGTGCTGGGGATCGAACCCTGGTCCTCTGTAAGAGCAGTCGGCGCTCTTAACCGCTAGGCCATCTCTCCAGCCCCGGTAAAGTTAAATATATTTTTAAAAAGATCATCAGGATCAGGTTGATCAAGAGGGCTTATCTTAAAGATTACAAGAATGATTTACTGTATGCAAATCAATAAGTATAATATGCCATCTGACAAAATAAAGGATGAAAACCTCATGATCTTTTCAATAGATGCAGAAAAAGCATTTGACAAAGTCAACATTCATCTATGTTTAAAACTCTTAAAAATAGGTGTTGAAGGAATATAACAGCAGAAAAAAAGATACATATGACAAGTATACAGCTAACATCCTGGTCAAAGGTAAAAAGTTGGCATTTTCCTTCTAAGACCAGGAACAAGATAAGAATGCCAACTCCTGGGCTGGAAATATGGTTCAGCGGTTAAGAGGGCCAAATGCTCTTGCAGAATACCCAGGTCCAATTCCCAGCACCCACATGGCGGCTGAGAACCATCTTTAAGCCGGGCATGGTGGCACATGCTTTAATCCTAGGCAGAGGCAAGAGGATCTCTGAGTTCAAGGCCAGCCTGGTCAACAGAGTGAGTTCCAGGCCAGCTGGGGCTATAAGGAGACCCTGTCTCAAAAAATAAAGAATGAATACTCCTGCTATATCTATTCAACATAGTGCTGGAGGTCCCAGAGGGAAAGAAGGGATGGGATGGGATGGGATGGGATGGGATGGGATGGGATGGGATGGGATGGGAGGGGGGGAGGGCAAGACAGGGGGGACAGAAGAGGAGGGGAGAAAAGGGAGTCCATACAGGAAAAGAAGAAATGAAGTTAGAAGAGGAGGGGAGGAAAGGGAGTCCATACAGGAAAAGAAGAAATGAAGTTATATTTGTTTGCTGGCAACTTGATTGTGTGTGTGTGTGTGTGTGTGTGTGTGTGTGTGTGTGTAGGTGCAAAGCTCCAAAAACAACACCAAAAAATTGTTAGAACTAATAAACAAATTAAGTAAAGTTGAAAATTTCAAAATTAGCATTTAAAGATCAATAGAGGGTCTGTGAGATGACTCAGGGTATAAAAGCTGTATCCCATGGTGGAAGGAGAAAACCAACTCCTTAAAGTTGTCCTCTGACCTCCACATGGACACAATGGCATTCATGCACCCATGAACATGCACATATATCATACATATACACATAACAGTAATGATAAATAAAACAAAGCTCAGTAGCATTTCTTTTTTTTTTTTTTGTCTTTTTAAGATAGGGTCTCCCTGTAGCCCCAGCTGTCCTGGAACTCACTCTGTAGATCAGGCTAGCCTTGAACTCACAAAGATCTGCCTGCCTCTGCCTCCCAAGTGCTAGGATTAAAGGCATGCGCCACCATGCCTGGCTGCTCAGTAGCATTTCTATACCCCTACATGAATTATCAGAAAAAGAAATCAAGAAAAATCTCATTCACAAAAGCCTAAAAGAGAAAATATGGTAAATTTAATGAATAAGGTAAAATATCTCTACATAGAAAATTATAAGACATTTATGAAGGAAACTGAAAACAAATAAATAGAAAAATATTATATATGGAAGAATTTATTTTACTAAAATGTTCATTGTACCCAAAGTGATCCAAAGATTTATTGTAATTCCTATGAAAATTCCAATTTCATTTTTCACAGAAATAGAAAAAAAAATCTTAAAATTCTACAGAACTGCCAGGCATGGTGGCGCATGCCTTTAATCCTAGCACTTGGGAGGCAGAGGCAAGCGGATCTTTGTGAGTTCAAGGCCAGCCTGGTCTACAGAATGAGTTCCAGGATAGCTGCAGCTACAGGGAGACCCTGTATCAAAAAGACCAAAAAAAAAAATTCTACATAACTAGAAAAGTCTCCAAATAACCAAAACAATCTTGAGCAAAAAGAGCAAAGCTAGAGAGATCATAGTCCCTGGTTCCAAAATACATTATAAAGCTATCATAATTGATATAGCACTGGCAATAAAAACAAACCACCAACCAATGGAACAGAACAGAAATCCTAGAAATAAACCCAGGTATTTACAATATTTTGGTTTTCAGCAAAGGTGCTAAGAAATTACAGTTAAGAAAGAACTGTCGCTGGACATGGAGGCGCACGCCTTTAATCCTAGCACTTGGGAGGCAGAGGCAGGTGGATCTCTGTGAGTTCAAGGCCAGCCTGGTCTACAGAGTGAGTTCCAGGACAGCTGGAGCTACAGGGAGACCCTGTCTCAAAAAGACAAAAAAAAAAAAAGAAAAGAAAGAACTGTCTGTGATAGATGTTATCAGACTAAGTGGATAGCCACACTTAGAATGAAACTGGGCTCTTATCTCATACCATAAACATCAATCAACTCTACATGGATAATACATATCTAGGGAAACAGAGGAGAAGCTGTATGGCTTTGGTCTGGGCAAGGATTTCCTGGATTCCAAAAGCATAGGCAACAAAAGCAAAAACTGGACAGAGCAATGGCTTCAGGACACACAAAAAAAACAATTGGAATGAAGAGATGGCCCACAGACTAGAAGAAAATGTTGCAGCCATACGTCTAATAAAGGGCTATATCCGAAATATAGGAGGTATTCAAAGAACTCATTGTCAAGAAAACAAATATCTAGTTAAAAGTGAATAAAAACCTACTTGAACTGAAACTTCTCACAGAGATATGAATAGCCAACAGATTTATTTTATTATTTATTTATTTATGTATTGTTTTTGGAGACAGGGTCTCCCTATAATCCCAGCTGACCTGGAACTCCCTATTTAGACCAGGCTGGCCTTGAACTCACAGAGATATACCTGCCTCTGCCTCCCAAGTGCTGGGATTAAAGGTGTGTGCCACCATCCCAAGAGATGTGACTACCCAACAGATTTACTTTTTTTAAAATGCTCAGTATCTCTACTTATCAGTAAAATGCAAATACTACCACAATATCAATCCACAGCAGTTAAAATCCTTATCAAAAAGACAAAGGGCCTTTAATCCTAGCACTTGGGAGGCAGAGGCAGGCGGATCTTTGTGAGTTCAAGGCCAGCCTGGTCTACAGAGTGAGTTCCAGGACAGTTGGGGCTACAGGGAGGCCTTGTCTCAAAAAAAAAAAAAAAGACAAATGACAACAATGCCACCATGCATGTGAAGAAAAAGAAGTCCATGTACACTGTTGGTGGGAATGTAAGTTAACAGAAACACTGTGGAAGGGAGTGGAGCTGTCTCATAAAAACAAATTAGAGTCATTTGCAGGAAAATGGACGGAACTGGAGATTATCATGTTGAGCAAAATAAGCCAAGAGAAGGACAAATATCACACGTTCTTTCTGATTTATCACATCCAGGGAAAAAAAGAAAACATAAGGGGGTGGAGAAATGGCTCCACAGTAAACAGCACTAGCTGCTTCTGCAGAGGACTTGGTTCAATTCCCAACACCCACATGACAGCTAACAACCATCTGTAACTCCAGTTTCAGGGGATCCAACATTCTCATCTGACCTCCTTGAGTACTGCATGACACAGATGCATACATTGACTACATACACACTATGCACACAGATTGACTACATACATGCAATCAATACACATAAACATAAAATAATAAATAAAATATTAAAAGGATGACATGAAAGTGGAAAAGGGACTATTAGAGAAGAGAGGGATCAGGGGAAGAGGTAATGGGGTGACTGTGATCAAAATATATATCATATATTTTGTCAGATGAATGTCAGATGTCAGATGAATGTCATTATTTCATACAATTAATATATTCTGATTAGAAAATAGAATTATAGAATGATCTGGCAATTCATCTTCAGAGATACATATACACACACATGTAGGAAAACCCAGCTTGAATTGCAAACTAGCTGGCACGCCTCAGTGCGCTGCATGGCCAAGAGTCTGGCTCCACCCCAAGGAGGAAACAGGCAGCATGGCCTAGCTACAGGATGCTGCGTGGAGCACGGTGTGCAGTGGCTCATGATTGGTCCTGGGAACTGACGTCATTTGGTTTATAAAAGCAAGCTGTGGCAACCAGTAAATTGGATTCCATATTAATATCATCACAGAGGTCCCAGCTGATATTTTTATTAATTATTGTGCGCATACAGGCTAAGGTAGGCCTGAGTTTCGTTCGGGTGGCCAGTCTGGTTGGAAAGAGGTTTCCTCTGCGGACCACCAACCTGGGTAGCTGGTGTTATGAGTGAAATTCCTGTCCGGGCTCTGGGCAGGTGGGAAGTCACCGCTAAGAGTGGAACACATGTCTCGTGAGTCCAGGTTAAGAGCCTAAGTTGTAGTTACCACTTCGGTTAGGCTGCGGGAAGTAGCCGGCTGGTCTCTGCGCCGAGGGGCCAGCTCCCCATAGTGTCCGCAAAGCGGGCGGTGTGTCCCCATCCCCCTTAGCAGGGCCACGTAGTCCCTGTTCGCCATAAAGAGAAAAGCTTCCCACACACACACATACTCATCCACAGGGATTAAAACCAGTACACTGGAGAGAGATCTGCATTCCATGCTCATTTCAGCATTCTTATGACAGCTAAGACATGGAAGCAATATAAATGCCTGTCAATGGAAAGATGGTACATTGTGGTTTATGTGCACAATGACATGCAATACAGTTTTTAAAATACGGAAATTCTGTCATCTCCAAAACCATGTATGGACCTAAGTGAAATAAACCAGACACAGCAAAACAGACACTACCTGAGTCATTGATATGTGGACTCTAAAAATGAATCTCAGAGAAACAGAGACAAAATACCTGAAATAACCAACTTCATGAATTAAAAGGGGTTTGGCCTCATAGTTTTGGCTCTTGGCCCAATTGCTTTGGACCTTTGCTGGCACAGTTGCATCATGGCAATAAGTGCAGGCACCTCATGGTGGCTGGAAAACAAAGAGAGGGACAGGAGGGAGCTGGAGTTCCAATGTCCCCTACAAGGGCATACCGCCAATGACCTAACTTCCTTCCACTAGGCTCAGCTCCCAAGGTTTCACCACCACCCAATAGTGCCAAAGGTGGTGATCAACCCTATAATACAAGTGCCTTTGGGAAGTTCAAGATCCCAACTACAGCAACCTGTCTTTCAAGGCTTAAATTAGGTAAGGATGTCAAATTCCCAGCATAGTTAGGTCACAGGCACATGGCTTTCTTTTTTTTTTTTTTTTTGTCTTTTTGAGACAGGGTCTCCCTGTAGCCCCAGCTGTCCTGGAACTTGCTCTGTAGACCAGGCTGGCCTTGAACTCACAAAGATCCGCCTGCCTCTGCCTCCCAAGTGCTAGGATTAAAGGCGTGCGCCACCACGCCTGGCACATGGCTTTCTAAAAAACTTCTGCATCAGGGGCTGGAGAGATGACCTAGCAGTTAAGAGCGCCGACTGCTCTTACAGAGGACCCGGGTTCGATCCCCAGCACCTACATGGCGGCCGAGAACCGTCTTAAACTCCAATTCTAGGAGAACTCCAGTCTTCTGACCTCCGCGGCATTGCATGACACGGATGCACAAACCTGCATGCAGACAGTACATTCATACACAAAAAAAAAAAAAAAAAAACTTCTGCATCAGTAAAGGAAGAAAGGCTTCAAGAAGAGGTAGAAAAGTGGGGAACACTTCAAAGGAGGGACAACGGGAACAAGGCGCGCAGGTAGGATGGAGGCGGAAGGCTGTGGACATATGTGGCCCCGTGATCAGAGCGAAGCATCTCAGAGGAGCAGCACTAGGCAAATTGTGAGACAGCCTGGAGCTGCACGGGGGAGATTTGAATCATGGATAAGAACTTGAGACGTTATTCTTTGAATCCTAATCATACTAACTAATCTATTCATTTGTACCCTATTTTATGGTTTATGGAATTGTAGTAGAAACTGGAATCTCACTGTCTGCAATTTGATGCCATCCCAGATTAATGTTATGAGCCTTTAGAACATTCTTGGGCACCAAATGATGGGTGAAATGTGGCAGCTCTCATCAGAAGATACTCCATTTAGCAACAGCAAATGTGGTCAGAGTTGGTCATCACCAAACTGACTCAGTCTACTAACAGCATACAAACTAAACAGCAGTTTCGCATGCTTAACTCTTGGTCATGGCTTTGGATTTTATTTGATCTTATTTATGTAAAGAGAAAGGCATTAATCAATTTAAAGCTGAAAAAAGGAAAGAGAAAATAACCATAAGTCAATTGGTTTACAGCCTTTCTTTTTTACTCTCTGCTCAAAGTACCAAAGTTCAAAACAACAGCTGAACCCCCACAGTAAGTTGGACCCAGAGGGCTAAACAATAACAGAAGTCGCTTGTCTCCATTTGGATGGTTTCCAAATTTATACAACAAAGTTCCCATTAAATATGCAGGAAGTTCTGATTATTTATGATGTAACTTAATATTGACAAGTTATTAAATGACCCTCGACCCTCCCCCAAGCCTTCAGAGTTCTGTGTCTAATGATTATAGGATAACCTTCCCAACAAGCCTAGAAGTTGGCAATCAACAGTTTGCTTCTGCAATCTGCTTCTCCCCCTGCCCCAAAAGAAATTCCAATAGGTTGACTGTAGTCTCACTGTCTTGTATGTTTCCTGAATTGTGTGCAGGAGGATTTCACGGAGAGAGGGATTTCTATGGCCTTTTTTATGCTGAACAGGCTAAGCTCCGGAGACTCACTGCCTAAACCTATTACACACAGATCACCTAACTCTGTTATGGGTTTGTAATGCTAGATTAATTTACCCATACACCAGGTCAGGAGAAAAATGACTTTCCACATCTCCTTTACATAAGCAAAGAATGTGCAGATCCTTTTACAGGAAAGAGAAGGACAGGTCTCTTACCAAGCCTGGAGCTGAACAGACACGGATGCCACCTTCCATGTCACTCACTATGTGCAGCAAAGGAGCCCTGTCTGAAATATGAAAGAAAGCAAAAGGGCCTGAGAGAGAATGGTAAGGAACTGGGCATATCTGCGAAAGATAGGCAGCTAACGAATGAGTTACTTGAGGCTGGATGGTCTCATAGAAAAAGCACTGAGCTGAGAATTGGGAAACCTGTCTAGTATAATTTATTCCCGGCTCCCTCATTATCCTCCTGTCTGCTGTGTGGACTTGGGCCAAACCCTTAGTCTCTGTGGTAGGATTTCCCTTCTTCCTCCCCAAGAGGAAAAACGAGCTACAGTATGTCAAGATCTCTAAGGGGCTTGCATTGTCAGAGCAAATTTTAGCAGCTTTAATAGCTCTAGTATAAGCTGGACCAACAAGATTTTTATATAATGTCTTAGCTGTGCCTGAAGAATTTGGTTGTAAACTCCAAGGCTATCTACCGTTTAAGGCAGCTCTGACTACACAAGCTCACCAAGGCACCAGGGCCCACTGTTCATTATGAGTGCTCAAGCAAAGTTCCTATCAGTAAAATGGGATAAATGCACAAATGTAGGTTATCAATATGTTTTGAGAACCAATGTGTTTTGAGGTGTTTCACATACCTTGTGTAGTGCCTGACACATAATAGGCACTTCAAACACAATTGCTCTAACTACTCACAGCTTGGTCTAGACAATCATAGTTACTTCACCTTTTGAATGTTTCTTAGTTCTTTGTCCCTTAGAAGCAAAGAATGTCGGGGCTGGAGAGATGGCCTAGCGGTTAAGAGGCCCGACCGTTCTTACAGAGGACCCGGGTTCGATCCCCAGCACCCACATGGCGGCCGAGAACCGTCTGAAACTCCAATTCCAGGAGAGCTCCAGTTCCAGGGGAATCCGACACCCTCTTCTGACCTCAGCGGCATTGCACGACATGGGTGCACAGACTTGCATGCAACAGTACATCAGAAACCATAACAGAATAATAAAACAAAAAAAAAAAAGAAGGCATGGAATGTCATAAAAACTAAATTGCAGCCGGGCGTGGTGGCGCACACCTTTAATCCTAGCACTTGGGAGGCAGAGGCAGGCAGATCTTTGTGAGTTCAAGACCAGCCTGGTCTACAGAGTGAGTTCCAGGACAGCTGGGGCTATAGGGAGACCCTGTCTTGAAAATGCCAAAAAAAAAAAAAAATGTAAATTGCATCTTGGGCAAATTCCTTAACATGCTTTATGCATTGGTTTGCTAGTCTGTGAAATAGTAGCAACTTTCTGTAGCTGTTCTAAGAACTAAGTAAAATAATGCTTATGAAGCACTTTGCCTACGCATAATCAACAATAAAGAAATTGGTGCATATATAAAGAGTACATAATTAAAGCCAAACTAGGTGGCACATTCTTTTAATTCCAGCACTCAGAAGGTAGAGACAGGTGGATCTCTGTGAGATTGAGACCAGCCTGGTCGACATAGTGAGTTCTAGGCAAAATGTGACTATAGGGAGATCTTGTTTCAAAAAGACCAAAAAATACATAATTAATAATAAAACTACAATTTTACCATCACCACCATCATCATTGTTGCAAAAATAATTTTATCAGTAATATGGATATTTGGGAGGGTTTTGTTTTGGATTTTTTTTTTTTTTTTTAGTTTTTTTGAGACAGGGTCTCCCTGTAGTCTCAGCTGGCCTGGAGCTCACTGTGTAGACCATGCTGGCCTTGAACCCACAAAGATCTACCTGCCAGTGTCTCGAGAGTGCTGGGATTAAAGGCATGTGCCACCATGCCCAGCATAATATGGATATTTGTTCCACTTTGTAAAACTTATCCAAAAATGACATAAGCTTAGATAACTCTTATGAAGATTAGATAAGCTTGGCACATGGTGAGCATATATATGTAAGTGCTTATAAATGAAAGAAACATATATGCATATAAAAATGAAGACATCTCAAAAAAATAAAAAATAAATAAAAATGAAGACATCTCATGAATCTCTACCTTTCCTTTTGTTTTTATATTATTTAAACAAGCATTGCTTGTATGAGCTAAACATGCCTGTATATAGTATCAGTACTGACAGCCCTTAAAACCAAACGTCCTCCCGAGCCAAGCTCCTTAGTCTTTCCCACCGCCGTTCTTCCAGCCAGTCCATCATGCCCCACTTTCCTTCTTTCGTCTTTTCCGACCAAGTCCTTGGCCACCTTGGTTACTGCCTGCCTGTTCCCCAGCGACTATCAGTACAGACCCAGGGTCTCTTGGAGGCAAATTTCCCTTGAGAAATGGCAGTGCTGACTTGCTAACTCTGCCCCACCGTCTCAGCAGTATAGCTTTCTAGGGGCTAGGGAGAGTGTGAGCATCTGAGGGACACTAAGAGACAACTTAAGGCTCTTGCATCAGGGGCAGAGGTGGGAGATGCAAGAAGCTAATGAAGCCAGGCATGGTAGCATATGCCTTTGATCCCACCACTTGGAAGCCAGAGGCAGGCAGCTGAATTTGAGGTCAGTCTGGTTTACATAGTGAGCTCCAGGCCAGCTGTGGCTACATAGTGTGACCCTGTTTCAAAACAAACAAAAACAACAACAAAAACAGAAAACAAAAAACAAAAAATGAAAGGAGCTAGGGAAGCTAGTGACTCCCACTAGATGTACCTTCCATATGCTCTGAATGTTGCTGCCCCTACAATTCCTATGTTGGCTGTTGGCACCTAATATCCAGTGGGAAGTCCAGAGGCTTCTGTTTGCCTCCAGAATGAGATTAGTACCCTTCTAAAAGAGGCTCAAGTGAGCTCTCCATGTAAGGAGGCAGGAAGAGGTGCCATCTTTGAAGCTGGTGCATTATTCTTGGTCTTTCCAGCTTTAGACCATGAGCTATAAATTTATGTTTGAAAATGGACCAGTCTAAGTGTGGGGTGTGTGTGTGTGTGTGTGTGTGTGTGTGTGTGTGTGTTTAGTCTGGGTCTTTCTATACCTAGTCCAGGCTAGCCTCAAACTCCCAGTCCACCTCTCTCAACCTCCCAAGTACTGAGGATACAGGTATACACCACCATGCCCAACATAGTCTCAGATGTTTTGCTTTAGAAGTCCAAATGACTAACATCTCTCACATGGTTTGGAATACAGTTTTTCTGTTAATATTTATGCCAGAGGAAAGGAAGTAAGAAGAGTGTACGTATACATAACACAAACAAACAAACAAAACAAAACAAAACAAAACAAAAAATGTGCTCACATGGAATCTATATACCTGAATAAGGAAGTTTACCAGCGGTGACAGATTGAGAATAGTTTGAATTGGGGGTCACATCCTTGTCTCTTCCAATATACTACTCATGATGGATATCATTCCTTGACCCCCTTGCATCCATCAGAATCAGCTTTCTTTAATGAAGGAGTATCATGGAGCAAGATTTCTTCAAGAAGGAGCTATGAGTTGGCAATACGATTTTCAGCCCATTTTCTGGCTGAGAAGACTCAGGTGAAGGAATTCAACCTAAGGTTTCAGGAGCTGCTAATGTCTTTGCAAAGAGATGCCCAGGATCCAAGGAGATCTTCAGTGTCAGACTAGACTTCCAGATATTGTGGCAGATGGCTGGATGACAGACCCAAGTTCTCTCTGCCTTTAAGACCACAGCATTCCTTCAGCACTCTGTGCTGTCTACCTTTAGCAGTTGCACAGCTTGGCCTGATGCTGGTAATCTTTTTCAGGACCAGCAGTGCTCCAGGGTCAGAGGCAAGCAACCCTTCCTGTGTGAAAGACCTGAGTGGGAGGGGCAGGAGACAACCCAGGCTCCTCCTTCCTTCCCAGACTCCCACCTGCCTCCCCCAAATCCATCCCACTCCCTGTGGTATTCATTTCATGGATTTGTCAGGAGCTCAACACTGAGCCAATTAGTCCTCCTTGCAACCCAGCTTCCCTTGGCCCTTCACAAAGGGCTTCCACCTTGATTAAAGGGCTGAGCCTGAGGAGAATGTGCTTAACATTCTTCCTAGAAGGGAATGAGGCCCTAACCTTAGATGGAAGGAATGGGGGGGTGGGGTGGAGTAGAGAATTAAGGCCCAGAGAAAGTAAGCCAACACAAAAGGTTGGGATTCCGGGTCTTTGTTCCAGAGTGAGATGAGTCTAGTGTTTACCAACCATAAGGAGCTGTGAACTGGAGGACTGCCCTATTGAGCACATCTGGTCCAGTCCCCTGCCTCTGTGCATGAAGTTGGCTTGGAGATGACAGGCTGCACTCTTGCTAGGCCTGACTCACCTCTTTCTCTCTCACATGTCAGCCTCTGCCTCTCCAAACATGTTACTTTGTTAGTCCTTTCCATACCCAGAAGTCTGGCTTCATTATCCTCTAACCCAGGAGGCATTTCTGAGTCTCTTGGATGTTCAGCCCATCTGAATTCCTGTCTTCAGGCAGATGTCACCAGAAGGGTGGCCATTTCTGACTTCTCAGATAGTATTAGCAGCTGCCATTTGAGATTTGGCCTTGCCTGTATGAACTTCTCTAAGGCTTTCCACATGATGGCTCAGAAGGTTCTTCCCCAAAAATATCACTTAAGAAAATGAGCCCCAAGCCCAAAGAAGGTGTCTAGCTCCCTTTCTTCTCTGTTTCTAGATTTAAAGCCTTGAAATCACCACAGTTTTTATTGTCGACTTGCTACTAACTTTAAGCATAAAAATTTACTGACATTAATCACCTTTTATCTTCAAGATATTGTCAATCAAAATATAGTACTTCTGGGGCTGGAGAGATGGCCTAGCGGTTAAGAGCACTGACTGCTCTTACAGAGGACCTGGGCTCGATCCCCAGCACCCACATGGCGGCCGAGAGCCGTCTGAAACTCCAATTCCAGGAGAACTCCAGCTCCAGGGGAATCCGAGACCCTCTTCTGACCTCCGCGGCATTGCACGACACGGGTGCACAGACTTGCATGCAGACAGTACATTCACACACATACAGAACTAAATAAAATTAATAAAAAAAAAATTAAAAAAAAAAAACAAAGCAAAATATAGTACTTCTATAGCTCTTTTACTTGCTTTAAATTTTCCTGTTTTTCTAGGAAAAGTCAGCATATAGTACACACAGACACACATGCACACACACACATATATATATCCAGACAAAGATACTAGTATTTGTCAAACTTCTCTCTGCTCATCGCTTTTACAGCTGAACAAGACTACAGGAGATCTCTTAGGACACACCTACTCTTTCTGGTGAGATAAAATATATTCTTATCGAGGTATGGCAGCTTATACTTGTAATCCCAGAATTCAGGAGGTAGAGCTGGGAGGCTTGTAAGTTCAAAGCCAGCCTGGGCTTCATCATGAGTTCCAAACTAACTTGGGTCACATAGCAAGACTCTTTCTCAGATAAACAAACTGAAAAATGTATGTACTACCCACCAAATGTCAGGCACACAGACACTTTTTACAAGCACTCATTTAGTAGTCCTAAGAATTCGGCATCTTGTTATTTTTACTTTATAAATAAAAAAGCCAAAGTTCAGAGAGATTAACTAGTTTATCTAAAGTGACCCAGCCCAAGCAGTTGAGCTTCAGAGTCTGCATACTTACTCACAATGCTATACAGCCTATTGATTTATCTCTTAAACAATTAAGAGGCTGTTATGTAACATTATAAAGAAACACTATCACAGTCACACTAAAATGTATGACATGGAGAGATTCTTCAAAGAAATGGGTTTATTTGGGAGTGATAGAGGGGTTGCAATCCATGATAGACCGTGGGCAAGTGTTCTTGCTGCCACGCCTGAGTACCCAGGTTCAGTCCCTGGCACCAACAGGGTAGAAGGAGGGAACTGCTTCACTCAAGTTGTCCTCTGACATCTACATGTGCCCCATGGCATAGGCCCTGCGGTGAAAATGGAGGAATGCGCCATACAGGCAAACCTACGGGCAAAAGGAGGCAATGATCTTAAAGCCAAATGGGGAAGATCACAAGTTCTTTTGAAGCATTTAGCCTTGGCCACAGAATCGATACCAAGGTTCACGTCAATCCAAGGCTGAACAGAAGTGGCTGAGTGGTTGTCTTTGCAGAAGGCTGTAGTTTGGGCAGAAACTTTTTTTTAATATTTACTTACTTGTTTATTTTCTGATCCCTCAAAACATTGTTTTGTAGTTTTTGTTATCAAGAAAATATGCATAAGGACCCTCTCCATACCAACTCCATGACCTCCAGCTCTACTTTGTTGGGGTTTGGCCTACGTGACTCTATTTATTTAAAATTTTTAAAGAGGCTTTAATTTAATTACCACACCAGGCATACACACAACTTAGGCAGAATTAGGCCAGGAAGTGCTGGTTACAGGGAAATTTATAAGTATAAGTCAATCAGAGTTTAGCCTCACAATTAAAGTTACCAATCAATTGCCGGGCGTGGTGGCGCACGCCTTTAATCCTAGCACTCGGGAGGCAGAGGCAGGCGGATCTTTGTGAGTTCAAGGCCAGCCTGGTCTACAGAGTGAGTTCCAGGACAGCTGGGACTACAGGGAGACCCTGTCTCAATAAATAAATAAATAAATAAACAAACAAACAAACAAACAAACAAATAAATAAAGTTACCAATCAAGTACACCAGCCAATCAGTTTACCACCACAGTTAAAGCTAACCAATCAAGGGGAAATGCGTGAACCAAGCAAACCAATCATTCTTAGAATGACTAAGGAAAAATGGCTTAATGGTGTCTGAGAACACTGTCCCTGAGTTTTCATTATCCTCCATCTCAATCCTCCTCTGTCTCATGCGCCACAGCAGAGGCTGCAGGAACGGCTGTGGCTTCAAGAGCAGCAAAGGCGGCAGGAGGAGCTGCTCAAAGCCTTTGAGACTACAGAGGAGAAGTGAGCATGGCACCTGGCCAAGAAGGAAGCCAAGGAGCGGGAGAAGCGGGAGAAGATGGGCTGGGGCGAGGAGGACATGGGCTCCACCAGTGCAGACAACCCATTCGGGAACAATAACCTGCTGGGGGCCTTCGTCTGGAACAAAGCCCTGGAAAAGAAGGGGATCAGCCACCTGGAAGAGAAGGAGTTGAAAGAACGCAACAAGAGGATCCAGGAGGATAACCGCCTGGAGCTGCAGAAGGTGAAGAAGCTGAGACTGGAGAGGGAGCGAGAGAAAGCGAACAGGGGGAAGGAGGCGGAGCATTTCAAGACCTGGAAGGAGCAGGAGGACAACGTCCACCTGCAGCAGGCCAAGCTGTGCTCAGCAATCCGCATCCGCGATGGACGCGCCAAACCCATCGACCTGCTAGCCAAGTACATCAGCGCCGGAGGACGACCTGGCCGTGGAGTTGCATGAACCCTACACCTTTCTCCGCGGCATCATGGTGGCTGATATGGAGGACCTATTAGAAGACATCCGGGTCTACATGGAGCTGGACCAGGGAAGGAACGCAGACTTCTGGCGGGACATGAGGACCATCACGGAGGACGAGATAGACAAGGACTCCATTTTAACTCTGATAAATTTTATAACATTCATTTGTTATGGTGTAGTCTAAGATTATGGGTTTGGAGAATAAGAAAGGCTTTCTTGGGGGAAAGAACCACAGAAAGAGCCAGGTTTGGGCTGTTGAAAAGCTAATTGAAGACATTGTTCACAGGCAGGATAGGATGGACCATCTACAAAGAGAAGCTAAAGAGCATCTTGCCCATTAAAAAGGAAACTAGGAAAGTTCCTCTCTGCAAAATGCCAACAATAATACAGGTTAAGTGTCCCCAATCTGAAAACCACGAGATGATCCCAAATCCTAGGCTTTTTAAGCTCCAACATTGTAGGAAGCTTTCTTTTTATGCCGAACAGGACCACGCGGCCCTGCTAGGGGGGAGGGGGACACAGCAGCTGCCAGCAGTTGCTGTGGGGAGCTGGCCTCTCAGCACAGAGACCAGTCGGCTACTTCCCATAGCCTGGCCTGGGTGGTACTTCCAACTCAGGCCCTTAGCCTGGACCCACGAGACACATGTTCCACTCTTGGCCGTGACTTCCCACTGCCCAGAGACTGCTGACCCCTGGACAGGAATTTCAGGCTGATGGCCTATCTTCAGCCTATGTCCACTCACAACACCAGCTACCCAGATTGGTGGTCCACAAGAGGACCTTTTTCTAACCCACTGGCCACCCGAATGAAATTCAGGCCTACCTTGGCCTGTATGTGTGCAATAATTAATAAAAATAACGGCTGGAAATTCCGTGATGATGTTACTATGAAATTCAAATTTATTCCTTGCTGCAGCCTGCTTTTATAAACTAAATGACATCAGTTCCCAGAGCCAATCATAGGCCCCCCAACTCCGTACCACTTACACACCATTGCCCCACCCAGCATCACCTAGCTTGCTCCTCCTTAGGGTGGGGTCAGACCGTAGGCCATGCGGTGCCCTGAGGCGTGCTACCTGAAAGCTAGCCTGCAATTCAAACTGGATCTTCCTACACAACATGATGCCATGAGTGGAAAATTCCACACTTGACCTCACGTGACAGTTCCCAATCAAAGTTGTATAATGCTGCCTTCCAGCTATGTGTAAAACATATATGTGAAACATAAACGAACTTCATGTTTAGACTTGGGTCCCATCCCCAAGATACCTTATTATGTATATACAAATACACCAAAGTCCAAAACACTTCTGGTCCCAGGCATTTCAGATAAGGGATGCTCAACTGTACGTACCTCACAGTTGTGAATTGTAGGACACTGTCTTGCACGTAGTAATTTCTGGTTTCTACACATTTGGCTCTATTCTTACTATTATTGTTCTTGGATGATTTACTTCATTTCAGGACCCGTTAAGAGTCAGGGAGAGGGGAGCCTGGCTTGTATTATAGTGTCTTAGGTTAGTGGCTGAAACACACTGAAAATCTTTGTTCCTGGCAAAAGAGCCCTGTGCTCTCATTTCAATCCCACTTATAAATTCTGCAATGGAAAAAACGGAGCTAGCCCTTAGGGAACTAACTGTAAGGGCCCAAGACTTGAGCCACACTCTCTCTAAACCCTCTGGCGGAAGACCTTTGGGCCACCCAACCCCACCTGGAGGTGGAAGACTATTAAATTGATGACCTCACCCAGTCCCTTTTGACCGGGGAGAGGGCTGTCTGTGATCCTATAAACAGAGTCCTATGCATTGCAAACCATGGGCGTTTTGTGGATTGTTCTTTGTTCGGAAGAAGCCAGAGCAGTTTTGAAAAAGTCTGCAGAATGTTAGAGCTGTCACTTGTAAAGTAACGTAACTCCTTTGCCCCACCGATCAGCAAAGCAAGGCAAGGTATACGTCTCCATGAGTCAGGGTTTATTTAATATTCACATGCCTGGCAGTTTTTGACTGATGAA
Source organism: Rhizomys pruinosus (assembly GCA_009823505.1). Classification (NCBI taxonomy): domain Eukaryota; kingdom Metazoa; phylum Chordata; class Mammalia; order Rodentia; family Spalacidae; genus Rhizomys; species Rhizomys pruinosus. The sequence goes on from VZQC01005228.1 coordinate 544,526, forward strand.
AATGCTTTGCAAACAGAGCCTGGTCCTGTTTTTCCCCCACACGCCTTTCCCCTGCCAAACGCAGAGTGAGAGGTTGGCGAGGCAGTGCTAAGCTGGTAGACTGATGAGATAGTATCTCCCTCTCCTTGTAACACAAAACATTTATTTTGCAGGGACTAAACACAAAATTGAAAAGGGTCCAAGAATACTGGGAGCAGGAGGCTCGATCTCCCCCGCCTGGTTTTGTTGACTTTACCTCCCCACCCCCAACCCAACCGAAGCAAGGCAGCAGCCCCACCTGAGATGTGAGATGCATGCCTCATGGTGCTGCTGGGAAGGCCCAGGGCAGTTCTAGAAGCTCCAAACCTATGACCCTGGTTCTAGAAGTCAGGGAAACTGTAGTGACTCCCTTACCTTCCTCTCCATCTGTTGTGAGACCCAAAGCCCACGGATGGGTCCCCCACAAAGCAGACACAACTTAGATACCAATTGAGCAGCAAGGAAGACACAGGGGCACTTTGCTGGAGGCGTGGCTCCCAAAGGGCAAGAAGACAATACAGCAAGCCTGTGGCCATTAAGGAAATCTAGTTCCCAAACGGTTTCCTATCAGTACTAGTTTCAGATACTGACTGCCTAGAACCAGGTAGCAATCCTGGTTCTAACTAGATGGCCTTGAGCAAATTATTAAATCTCCACCATGCCTTAATTCCTTTCAAAATGGGCCTAATGATAGTACCCATGTCCTGGGCTGTTATGAGAATTAGAACCAGAGCTCAATGTGTTAGCTACGTGACTGTTCCTGGTTCCTCCAGTGTGTGTACTCATTTCACAGGCCAAGAGACATTCACATCATGCCTGGCCACACCCATGAGGCTGGGCCTCTTCCAGGGCTCTCTCAACTACAGCGGTCTCTCTTCTCCGTTAGAGCTGCCTGGTGTTCCTCTGAAGCTCATGGATTCACGAATAGTTTAGAGCTTCCCAGCATGTTCTTTTATCTGCTTCTTGTGTAGGCCTCCCAGTACCAGTTTGTACCCTTGAGCCTTGGTCTGTTCAGCTATTGAAAGCACAGTTGTTATCTAAATTTTTCTTTTGAACAAAGAGAATTACCTTAAAGGTGGACCCAGAAGATTTAGAACTCCAGTACTATAACCCTGCTACAAAAAAAAAATAGTTTGTGTGTTTTAAAATTTATTTATCTATTGGGAGGAGGGGGGTGGGATGTGCCCTGTGTATGTCATGGTGCATGTGTGGAAGTCAGAGAACAAAGACAGTTCTGCTGGAGTCCATTGTCTCCTCCAGTCACATAGGTTCCAGGGATCTAACTCAGGTCATCCATCAGTCATGATGGTAAGTGCCTTTACCTGCTATGCTGGTTAGTTTTCGTCAAATTTACATAAACTAGAGACTCCTGAGAAGAAGGAATCTTAATTGAGGAATTTCTTCCATCAGATTGGCCTGTGGGCCTGACTGTAAGGGCTGTTTCTTGATTGCTAATTGATGTAGAAGGACCCAGCTCACTGTGGGTTTTACCATTTCTGGGCAGGAGGGCCTTGGCTGTATAAAAAAGGTAGCTGAAGCTGGGTGTGATGGTGCACAACTTTAATCCTAGCAGTTAGGAGGCAGAGACAGGTAGATCTCTGTGAGTTCAAGGCCAGCTTGGTCTACATAGCAGTTCTGGGCCAGCTAGGGCTGCAGGGAGACCCTGTCTCAAAAATGCCAACAAACAAACAAAAAGAAATGAGAGGGAAAGAAAAGTAGCCAAGCAAGTCAGGAAGCGTCAGTCCTCTTTGGTCTCTGCTCTAGATCCTGCCTTTCCTTTCCTCCATAATGTACTGTAAACTGTAAAATGAAATAAACCTTTTCATAAAACCTCAATTTGATTTTGGTCAGTGTTTATCAAAGCAACACAAAGCAAGCTAGAACACCTTCCTAAGCCATCTGGATGGACTTTTAAAATCCATCTCAGGCCGGGTGCGGTGGCAAACAATTTTAATTCCAGCACTCGGGAGGCAGAGGCAGGCAGATCTCTCTGAGTTCAAGGCCAGCCTGGTCTACATAGTGAGTACCAGGCCAGCTGTGGCTACAGGGAGTTCCTGTCTCAAAAAGAGCAAGCAAAAAATCCAACTCGGATTTATTGAGCAGTGCGTAGGCCAGAGCTTGTCAACTCAGCGCTATTGTTTTGGACAATATTTGGGCAAAAAGTTTGCTGTGGGAATGGTCTAATGCTCTGTAGACTGTTTAGAAGCACCCCCGCTCTCCTCCCACCAGATGCAAGCTATACCCAGTCCTCCAGTGTGACAACATTTCTCTAGACATCTTTTAGAGTAAGCTTGTCAATTTCAGCAAATGAAAATATGTTTTATTTGGCAATCCAGTCAAAAATCACCCCAGGTTGAGACCTACTGGTTTACGTGCCTACTGTGAAAGAAATATTAGATATTGATCTCTTCTTTCAAACCCTGTAACCCTGGAAAACTTGGAATTTGGTTTATGAAAGGAATTTTTTGGTTTTTTTTTTTTTTTTTTTTTTTTTGGTCTTTTAGGACATGGTCTCCTTGTAGGCCCCAGTTAGCATGGAACACACTATGTAGACCAGGCTGGCCTTGAACTCACAGAGCTCCACCTGCCTCTGCCTCCAGTGTGCTAGGATAAAAGGCATGCACCACCAAGCCTGGCTAAAGAGAAAGAATTCTAATCTTTTTTTTGTTGTTATTTTGTTTTGGGGTTTGGGGTTTTTTTTTTTTTGTTTTGTTTTGTTTTGTTTTGTTTTGTTGGTGTTTTTGAGACAAGGTCTTCCTGTAGCCCCAGCTGGCCTGGAACTCACTCTGTAGACCAGGCTAGCCTTGGGAATTCTAATCTTTTAATTATTGTACACCCTGTATGATTTTTATTTAAGGAAAGGCCCTGATGTATTCCCAAGCCTGATGGCCTGGGGTAGTGGAGAGAAGGACTGTGAGGTGCGACCAGCCAATGGGAAAAGACACAGTTCTCTTGTCTTAGGGAAAAGATCCCCCCAAGCTTCTGGGTCCTATGTATACCTGCTGGATCTTACTGACCACACAAGACACCCTTTTGCAAAAGTAAAATCTGCCTTGCTGAGTTACTTTCACTTTGTCTGTATGTTCTTTGTGCAGTATTGATGAGGTCCTTGGGCCTTGGATTTTATTTCTAACAACCCACACCAAAACCCTGTGGAGCAGCTATGAGCAGCCCATTGTGAAGTGGTGACCCAGGGTGATGACTGATTGCTGTGCTGTTTCTACTGTAGGTTACAGCAGTGCAAAGGAGCTTACCCTCTTGGGGTATCTTCCGTGTTTGCGAACATTTTAACTGCTATTCCCACCTCATTTTGATGCTCTGGTGCTGGCACTCTGGAAGCTAGGACATTGATTTTGTGAAGGGTGAAGCTAGACATTTTCCTCCAAACCTTTCTGCCTCACACAGCTCTTGAAGAGAAGGCAAAGGGAGGACAGGAGGGAAAGACGGGGTCTCTGCCTCCCACAGCTTGGCAGGCAAACCCCAGAGAGACAAAAGGCAGTGTGGTGCAGGCACGTCGCGTCCCCTGCTCTATCACTCAGCTCAATGGGGCATTCTGGATCCCTGCTCTCCAAAGCTGAGCGGCCTTATTAACAGACCTCAGCTGTGGCCCGAAGCCCTTACCTCACCCAAGAGGGCTCTATTTGCATGATAATGCCCTCTTTGGGGGAATTATTGCTTAATTAAAGAACAGCAATCACTTTAATTAGCATGTCTCCTTGCTCCCTGGTACTTTGCATGGATTCAAATGAGCTCCTCATTAGCCATTGGCACTTGGACAAATCTGGGGCCTCTGGCTGGGAAGGGAGTCTCCCAGGGCAGCAGCCCCAGCCAGGACCTCGTGGTGGGGAGGCCCAGCCCAGCCAAGAGCATAACCCAGGCTTTGTGAGGGGAGCAGGAGACAGGACCCTAGCCAGTGCCCTTTGAGGCCCAGGACCCCCACACTCAGGGGAGGGCCAGGCCTGGAGGATGGCGTTTGTATTAGCTAGGCAAGCCCTTTCTCTTGCCCCTTTCTGTGGACTTCCGCTACCCCTCTCTCTTCACCTTCTCTGCACTGTGTCTGGCTGCCTGACCTCATCCTCCCCTCTCCACCCTTCCTTGCTGTGGGAACCCCTGCCCTCTCTCTCCTACACATCCGAATCTTGTCTAATCTCACCTTGGATTTTCCTGGTTTGGGAATTTACTTTTTTGTTCTAGCCAGCAGTATGGGGATAGCACATAAAACAAGCAAGCAAACAAAACAAAAGAAACACCTTCGGGACACAGAGACAGCAGCTCTCCCTGGTAAGATCACAGCTTTACAGCTTCACATTCTGAGAAGGGCTTTGTGCAGACAGGGCCTGAGTGGAGTGCCAGAGCTGGGAACCACTGTGTGGATCCTCACCACCACAATTTACCCTTTCAGTTACAAAAGAAAACACAGGTTACCATGTAAGCCACTAGACAACTCCTTTCTGTGCACTGGGTTTGTAATGTCGGCATAAGTCCACTTTGCTTAAGTCCACTTTGCTATTTCTCTTGTTGCGTCTGTTCATTCACCAGGACAGCCCCTCCTCCTGAATGTCCTGCTGAATGTCCTAGATGTCAGTGTACATCTGGGTGTTCTTGATGTCTGTCCTCCTTCCTACATAACCCTGCACCCACCCCACCCCTTCCACACACCAGGCTGTCTCTGTGACTCTATTATCAATAAAAGTAAAAGCGCACACTTGAAATAGTACGGTGGGATGGCCCCAAACTTGCATTCAGGAAATCTGGCCTCTAGTTTAACATTCTTTTCTCATTTTCTGGAGTTTTCAAGAATTGAATTCAAGGCTCTGGCCCATAAGAATGACAAACACAACTCTCACTCAAGTTAGGATCTTCTCCTGCAGCCCTGGTAAGCACACAGCTAGTCTTTCAACTCTGTGTTCCTTGCCTCCATGTCTCTGCTATGCTGAGCTTGGCAGTCCTCAGTTGTTTTTTGTTTGTTTGTTTGTTTGTTTGTTTGTTTGTTTTGAGGACTTTATAGATGGGAGAGTCTCACCCTCCCAAGCTCAGTACAGAGAACAGGAGGTAGCTGGGAACTCAGGTTGGAGAGATGGAGGGACGGAGGGAAAGGAGAGAGAAGAGGAGAGAGGGGAGAGAATGGGGCTCTCATCATCCCGCAGAGAGAGCACCAACAAATCAGAGATAAATCCACTTCCTGGCAGGAAGCTAAGCCCAAACCAGATGAAGCCACAGCAGTTCAAAGGCAGAGTGACACCCAAACAAGAGAGTAGCTCTTAATCCCCCACAGAAAGATGAGAACAGAGCTCTCGGCTCAGGAGGGAGACCGCTGGGCTTTGTTTAACCAGGATTGAAAACACAGCCCTATTGAGAGGCTGGGACTTTGAGACACAGACCCCAAAGGGCAGTTGCCAAGTTGAAGGCAGCCCAGGCTGCCAGCTTGTACCTCTTTCGTTCTAGGCCTGCCAGTAATGAAATGAAGGGCCTGGACTTCTAACTGGCTAGGTCAAAAAGATTTCCTTATTAGACGAACATCACAGGGCTGGAGGTGGGGTTGTCGAAGCTTATAACAGGAGCTTCACACATGCCCAGCCAGAACCTGTTCAGCCACCACCACTGAGGCCTGGCACTTGTCACCTCTGTCCCAAACCTCATCTGGCCCATTCTTACCACAGCTTAAAAGGGGAAGTGAGGAAGTACCCACTCTGCTAGAGAGAACCTGGACAGATAGGAATAGCAAATAGGTGGCTGAGGAATGAGCCTGCCCCAGGCTGGTTCTTGACCTGTAGGTCAGTGCCTGGAATAAGATAAACAGGAGGGGAGGGCAGCCCACAGTCAGGAGGCAAACAGCCTGCAGGGTCAGTCAGCTCTCTTTAGAATGGCCCTTGCAATGCTGTACTCCCATGTGCTCTGAGGCCGAAGGCCCAAGCATTGCAGGTGTTTCTAAAACACCTGTGCCCTTTAGAGATCGCAGTCTTAGGAACCTAGGACTAAGGAGTAGAGTGGATGGGTGGGGGTGGAGGGGTTGGGGGTGGCTCAAGCTGAGTAATAAGGTCTTCTGTCCTCTCGGTCACAAACCTCAACGCTAGCAGCTTTCTTTTACGTTTTTACTATCTCTTCTTTGTAAGATTTCACTTGAAGAAGCAATTATAGACCCAGAAAGTTCAAAAGACACTGCGCTATGAATGAAAAGATGCTCTACAGGAGAGGTTCCTGCATCTGGGTTCATCACAGCATCCGAATCTAATTCACTCAAGCGGTGCCTATTAAGGGGCCTCATTTATATGCTAGCTAATTTCCCAGAAGCTTTGAAGCAGTTTGCAAAGAGATGCAGACAATAAAATAAGGTCAGTGGAGGCAGAGACATGTAACCAGATGAGAGTAAACAGACACGAAATGAAGTCAAGGTTAAGGAAGGGAAGTGCACATAGACAAGGGATAAATTTATTTATTCACTGTTCTTGGACTCCAGATTGGCTTCTGGGCTTTCTGGAAGGCAAATCTGGGGAGGGAGATAGGGAGACAGAGCAGAGAGGGGAGAGGGAAGGAGGAGGAGGGAGAAGGGAAGGGAAAGAAAGAGTTTGTGTAGCTAATTATTTTTATTGGTATAGTGGGAAAATATATGCCAGCTTTTAGAGCTAGACCAATTGTTTTTTCTAGCTGTAAATTTTAGAAGAAATTTCTCACAGTGAACTTCATATAGTAACAAAACTGACCTTGTCTTTGGCTGACAAATTACAGTAATAAGATCCTCTAGTTCATTATAGGGCTAGGTAGGAAAGGCATTAACATTAAGAAGCAACTCAACCCAGGCGTGGTGGCGCACACCTTTAATCCTGGCACTCTGGAGGCAGAGGCAGGAGGATCTCTATGAGTTTAAGGCCAGCCTGGTCTACAGAGTAAGTTCCAGGTCAGTAAAAGCATATCTTATGTGAGGGTACAAGATAGTAGGACTTACATTCTATTGCCTTAGTTGAGCCTAGCACACTCCATCCATCTTAGTTGAGCCTAGCACACTCCATCCATCTTAGTTGAGCCTAGCACACTCCATGCATCTTAGTTTGGACACCCCCAGAAACGGACCTTGAATGAAATACAAATGGGATTTGATCACAGTAAACATATAGAAAAGTAGACAGCTGAGACAAGGGAAGGAAATAAGCCTCCCAAAAGGTGTTATCAAGCCAGTTACTTCTAAGGAAAACCAAAGCTCACCACCATTGGGAAATTCTGGGGGGGTCAACCCACTTGAGGGGAGAGGGAGCTAGGGTATACAAATGCCAGTTTCTGTCAGTCCTTGGTTGAGGGTTGACCAATTCTCACCAGTCTTTGATGGAAGTCTACTTTGGGAAGCATCAATTTCTTGGTCTTGTCAGTTTAGATGTACATGAAGGGCAGACTCCAACACGCAAAGAAATTCTCAGACTATGAGAAACAGGTCCATGTTGTTGGGCTGTCAGCTAGCATCCTCTGAAATAGTGCAGGTCACTGAAGTACAGGTCGGGTGGGGTGGTGGAAAGGGTTGGGGAGCAGTATAAACTGGGCTATACTCTGCTCTGATCACATCAGCTACTAGTCCACACTCTCCTGGTTCCTGCCCAGACCTGCTGATACAGGACTGCTGGTTCTCTGCAAAATCTCTCCATAATTACACATGGGAGAAACCATGGAATATCTCCTTGTGCTCATCAGGCAGTTCAGCCAACTACCATGCAGCATCCACTGGGCCTTGACACCTGCTTTGAATAGCTTGTCCTTACTCCCAGGTTGCTGCCTCTTCTGCTGGACAGTGGGACCCTCACAGGGTAAGCACATGACTGACCAGCATCATGACCCACACTGTACATGGTCAGTGTTTCCCTCATGATTCAGAGTGACATGGAATTCTCAGAACATCCCACTGTCCCAGTTTACAAAGAGAAAATGATTCTCTGTGTATATTCTGTCAGAAGTCCACCAAAGTGACACAGTTTGTGTCTCATCATTGACCATATTTTTTTAATGGGGGTCTCAATATGTGGCCTATTCTGTCCTCAAATTCTAGGCTCCAGCAGTCCCCCGCCTCAGCAGTATATAACAGGTACACACCACTCTGATCAGTTGATCATGATTTTATTCTTTCTAAAAATGTTTTTATTTACTCATTGGTAATTCAGTTTATCTTGATTTGAATGGTCAACTCTTGATTTTACACAAAGCTTCTTCCTCTCTTCCTTCTTTGAAGGGAACAGATCCAAAGAATTCTATACTAAGACTCTTGTTTCTGTTCAACAGACTATATTCAGAAATATTCTTTCCTCCCAGCAATGCAATGCTTCTTTTTTTTTTTTTTATTGCAATGCTTCTATATCACCTTCTCTCATTCTCCTTGCTTGGGATTATTTCCTAGGAGGAACCGTGTTCTTTTGTACAAATACAGGGCTTGCTCTACTACTGTGCCCAGTTTGTTTTGACAAATGCCTCAAATTGCAGTGGTGGATTCGACTTAGGACAGAGCAGAGACTCTACCTTCCAAAGGATAAAGATTTTAAAATTTGGTGAAATGGATATATTCCACATTTTCAGGTAATTTTTTAAAATAAATGTTACTTTTGATAGATATTTCAATATTGTATTCCATAGAGAGATCCTAGAATACTGATATTTTTAGTGATAAAAGAGGATAGATCCCTATATCCTTATTAGACATTGATTCTCATGGTGTTATCAAAATGCAGGTTTTATATGAACACCAGCAATTAGGGCTCTATTATATCCCTCTCATATCCATTGAATCAAAGCCAAAGAAAAGATAATTAAAAACTCAGTCTTCTATTGACCACAGAAAGTCCACAAGTGATCAATAATGGAATGGCTATGGTTGACAATCCCCATTGCTTCCCAGGTGAAAGAACTGACCTCAGAACAGACCCAGCTCCAACTCTGTTCTATACCATTTACTTTAGTTAATTTCTGCACCAGGAAAGATACTCCATATTATCTGATATTGTCCTCCAAAATAAGGAAAACTAGAAAGAAGCTGTTGAAGGTCTGAGAATATAGTTCAGTGGAAGAGCATGTGTGTAGCATGTGCAAGGGGCCTGGGTTTGATCCCTGAAAAATTACAAGGCTGTCTGGCAAGTAATGCCAATTAGTAGCAATACTAGTGTGAATAGTTAAATAAGCTGTTTTTTAATTTTTTTATTCAAGTTTATAAGCTTTTTTTAATAAGCTTTTTTTTTTTTAAGGAAGTTATTGGAAACTGGGTATGTAGCTCAGTTAGTAGAGTGCTTGCCTAACATACTAACATACACAAAGCCTTGGGCTTGATCCCCAACTCAGCATAAACATGCGTATTGGTACATATCTGTAATTCCAGATCTTAAGAGGTTGAAGAGGAGGACCAGGATTGAAGGTCATCTTCAGCAACATAGTGAGTTCAAGCTTGATCCTATTGAAGGAAAGAAAGAAAAAAGAAAGAAAGAAAGAAAGAAAGAAAGAAAGAAAGAGAGAGAGAGAGAGAGAGAGAGAGAGAGAGAAAGGGAAAGGAAAGGGAAGAAAGGAAGGAAGGACAGCCAGGCAAGGTGGCGCATGCCTTTAATCCTAGCACTTGGGAGGCAGAGGCAGGTGGATCTCTGTAAGTTCAAGGCCAGTCTGGTCTACAGAGTGAGTTCCAGGACAGCTGGGACTAAAGGGAGACCCTGTCTCAAAAATACCAAACCAAACCAAACCAAACCAAACCAAACAAAACAAAACAAAACAAAATAAAAAACAGGACAGGCTTAGGGGTGGAGACATGGCTCAGTGGTTAAGAGCACTGGCAGCTCTTGCAGAGGACCCAGTCTCAGTTCCCAGCACCCACATGGCAGCTAACAACTGTCTGTAACTCTAGTTTGCAGGGGCTCCAACACCTTCTTCTGCCCACCTCGGGCACTGCACGCCACGGGCACTGCATGCCACGGGCACTGCACACCACGGGCACTGCACGCCACGGGCACTGCATGCCACAGGCACTCTGGCATACATGCGGGCAATACACTCACCCACTAAAATAAAAATAAGTAAAAAAAGAAAGGAAGGAAAGAAGGAAGGAGAGGGAGAGAGAAGGGAAAGGAAGGGAAGGAAGGAAAGAAGGAAGAGAAGAAAAATTCTTGGATCTTCCTTTAGTTAGAAGAGACCCTCTGAGTCCTGACATTAACTTGTGAGCTGGATCTTTAACTACCTATTGTCCAGTTCTTCTCCAAAGCTGACTGAGACCATTGGCATTTGATGACAAGCTAAGAAGTCAGTTTGTAATTCAGATTATTAACCCTATCCATGCACAAAGTCCAAGGTAGCTTGATTTTAGGGGAAGGATCTGAACCTTATGGCGGTCTTACCACCTTGTGGTTCTATGGCCTTGGCAAAGTCATTAGCTTTTCTCCTTTCTCATTTGTAAACAGAGAACAACACTTACCTCGCAGGCTCACATAGACCAGAGCTACCAAATGTAAAATGATGACCCTGTTTCTGATCATTGAGCATACCAAAAGATATTATTATTTCATCACCAGGCAAGGAGGCCTTTAAATAGAGTTGTGATTCCTCTTGATTGACACAACCCAGAAGCACATTCAGGGGATTTGAGGTCTTGATATCTAATCATGCTCAGAAAAGGTTATTCATCAAGTTAGCAACTTAGGAGGACATTTATAATTAATTTTCTCCCAGAGTCATTAAAGCATTGCTCTTAGGTAGGTATTCCAGGGGAGCATTTTTGAGATTTTTCTGTGGCTGTGTATAGTGGTTGACTGGCAGCTTTCCCCTCTGGACATTGTCAAAGCCAAATAAATCAGATTACTCTTTATGGCCTACGTTTGCAAACAGAATCTGTGTATTCCGAGGGAAACCTTCAACATGCCACAGGGGTATAGAAGTGCCTCTTTCTAAGAGAATCCTGTATTAAAGATCTTCAAGGGAAAATGCAAGTAATACAATAGGCACATAATTTACTAGACATAGGTTATTCAGAAATATTAAAGTATGAGCTATGATGTAATTTCATGATACTGGTGGACATGTCACCTGGGAGTCTGACCCTTAAATTCCTGTTATATGAGGGGAATTGAAAATCATTACTGAAAGCGAATCCACTTAAACTAGGGGTGACATATGTTGTACTAAATACAGGGGAAAGTGAGTTTGAATTTTATGTTGAAAATTAAGCCAAAAAATTAAAAGTTGCTTACTGAAAATAATCATCCTTCCCTTGGGATTTAGATAGGATTCATGAATGTCCTTATTTACCTATGACAAAGCCAGATATAGACCCTCCAAATTCCCTTGGTTTTCCCTCTTCATTGTGTAGCTGAACTTCTTGTCCCCACTGATAGTGAGAACTTCTTAACCAAATTTTGGTTAAAACTATCTTCTTCCTTAAGGCCCCTGAATGTGACCCACTCTCCCCCCAAGCCAGATTGCAGCCTCCTGGAGCATGAGCTAGCCTGAGTGGAAACTTCTAGATCTACACTCTCAGCAGACCGTCCCTGCATCCATCCTGCTTCCTCACATCCACTCCTCTATGAAAGAAAACACTTTTTGCCTAATGTGGAAGCAGCTTTCAGCTTTCAGTGTTAGAGCTGTCTCCCTTTTGCCACAGCCATTTTCCTTCTGCTAACCTTGCAAACATCTATCTTTACCAAATCCATATTTGTTTTTGATTGGATAGCAGCAATTTTCCATATACATAGAAGGTATGGAGGCTGGGGAGATGGCTCACTGAGTAGATGCCTGCTACATAAAAGGACCTGAGTTCAGATCCCCAGCACCTAGGTAAAAGCTGGGTGTGCTAGCACATCCCTGTAACACCAGCACTGGGAGTGAATATGGGGATCTCGAGAGCTCACTGGCCAGCCAGCCTTGCTAAAACAGTAAGCACCAAGTTTAGAGAGACTCTGTCTCAAGAAATTAGACAGAAAGCAACAGAGGAAGGCATTATTTTGGGGGGGGTATTTTTGAGACATGGTCTCCCTTTAGTCCCAGCTGTTCTGGAGCTCACTCTGTAGATCAGGCTGGCCTTGAACTCACAGAGATCTGCCTGTGAGGAAGACACCTTAACATCTACCTCTGGCCTCCATGGGTGAGTGCATCTCCCACAAATGTACATATACACATAAAACATGCATATATATATACCACACACACACACACGCACATGCACAAGCACACAACTTGTTATCTATTTATTTATATATAATGTATTGTATATAGCTATATATTTGTTATATATAAAACTACTCTTGTTTAATAGTTATATATATATATATATAAAACTACTCTTGTTTAGTAGTTATATATATATAAAACACTGAAAAATTATACTTTAAATACAAAATATTCATTACTCTTATAAAGTGATTATATGCATTTATGTATCATATATTTTTATTTTTAATATATAAAGCTATTTTTTTCTTTTTGGGGGGGTTCTAAGGATGAAGCTGGGGCCTTGCTTCTTCTAGATAGGAACTGTATCACTGACCTATATGCCTATCCCTAAACCTTCTCTTTGTATGTTAAATGGTGTGTGTGTGTGTGTGTGTGTGTGTGTGTCTAAGTAATTTGTTTCTGGAGAACATATAATAAAGCCAATATTCTTTAGTGCATTGGCAGTTTCTCCTCTGCATCTATTCTATAAAAGGCAGGGTATCATTATCGGATCTCATGGCAGAGAAAGCTTGCCCATCCCATGGTAACAATGAGAGAGAAGAGGAGGGGACCAGGCTCCCAGTAGCCCCTTCGGAAACACATTTCCATATGACCAGAAGATTTCCAACTTAGCCCCACCTCTGAAAGCTTCCACCACCTCCCAGTGGTGCCATGGACGGGAAACAAGCTTCTAACACATGGACCTCAGGAGGACACCGATACCACTCATACCTTTGTCACTTTTTTGAAAAATCAGAAACTTTCATTAATGTAGTTAAAGGACACCAAGAATTAGGGCTAGAGAGATGGCTCAGTGGTTAAGAGCACTGGCCACTTTTGCAGAGGACCTGGGTTCTGTTTCCAGCACCTATATGGTGGCAAACAACCAACTGTAACTCCAGTTCCAGGGGATCCGATGCCCTCTTCTGGTCTACACAGATGTTGTGTAACATGGGTACACATACATAAATGCAGGCAGAACACTCATACACATAAAATCAAAATAAATAAATAAATATATATATATATATTTTTTGGTCTTTTCAAGACAGGGTCTCCCTGTAGCCCCAGCTGGCCTGGAACTCACTCTGTAGACCAGGCTGGCCTTGAACTCACAGAGATCCGCCTGCCTCGGCCTCCCGAGTGCTAGGATTAAAGGCATGCGCCACCACGCCCGGCATAAATAAATATATTTTAAAAGATCTTTAGAATTCTTCAAGCCTTAATAAGGAACACAATAGTCCTCCAATTCCCACCTCAGGAAAAACTTCAACTCTTCCGAATGGATTTCTTCCCTCCCTCTCTCTCTCCCTCCCTCTTTCCCTCCCTCCCTTTTCCCTCCCTCCCTCCCTTCCTTCCTTCCTTCCTTCCTTCCTTCCTTCCTTCCTTCCTTCCTCCTTTCCTTCCTCTGTCTTTTGATAGGGTCTCCCCATGAAGCACACTCTGGTCTTGAACTCCTAATCCTCTTGCCTCAGCCTCCTGAATTCTGGGATTATAATACACCACAATCCCCAACTGCTATGTAGTAGACCTATAATATATATATATATATATATAATATTTTATTGATTCTATAAACACAATTCATTTTGATCATATTCAACCCCTTCCCCCATCTCTTCTCAGATCCACTCTCACTATCTATCCGGCCCCTCCTGTCCTCTTTCTATATTTTTTTAAGGGCTGTAGAGTCCAATTTGTGTTGTCCAAATACTTGGGTGTAGGTCTAAATCCTGGAGCATGGTCAACCTACCCAAAATCACACCCTTCAAGAAAGCTGACTCTCACTCCCCGAGTAGGTGCCAACTGTCAATAATTCCTCAGTTAGGGCTGGGACTTTGTGTCACCTCTCCCCTCCATGCCTGGGTTTTGTCTAGCTTTGGTTTTCCCAGGTCTTATGCATGATGTCACAACTGCTGTGGGTTCATAGGTGCAGCTGCCCCGATATGTCTGAAAAATACTGTTTTGTTCTATTTATCCACCATCTTTGGCTCTTACAATCTTTCTGCCTCCTCTTCTGCAATGTTCCCTGAGTCTTTGCAGGAGGGTTGTGATATAGATGTGTCATCCACTGCAGTCTCTTTTCTTTGCATGTTGACCAGTTGAAGATCACTGTATTAATCACCAACTGCTTCAAAAAGAAGCTTCTCTGATGAGAGAGAAGGGATGGACTAATCTATGGGTAGAACAGTAAATCATTAGGGGTCAGTCTAACTGTATGTTCGGTAAACACCCTGTGACCTGTTTAGCTACAAGTTCTTGGCTCTGGTAACAGTACCAGGTATGAGTTCCATCTTGTGAAGCAGGCCTTAAATCTAATCAGAAATTTGTTCCCATGACATTCATGCCACTGGGCATATCTTGCCAGGACAGTCATTTGTCATAGTTCTCAAGGTTCACAGCTGGGTAAGAACGATGACCATTTTCTCTTCCAGCAGGTGCATAGCACCTTCTGGCAATGCCGAGTGTAGCCAGTAGAGATAAAGCTTTGAGGTTAGTACCAACCGGGTTTCTCCATGTGTGTAATATCTTCAGCAACAGGGTCTTACCAACAAGTTCTAAATGCTAACCAAGAGTAATGGTACCACCTAGTGCTGTCTGATGGTCCGTGGGACCCCCACCTCTCCACCTCTTACTCCCTCCAGCATCCACAACTCCAAAAGTAGAGGCTCGTTCCTAGCATTGTGCTTTTTATCTGCTAGCCTGTGGAATCTGGTAGGGGCATTGTTTCCATTTAAACTCTTCTTATATATGTAGTTTTAAGGAAGCTTCTACAGTAGTATATTTTTCAAAAGCCTTAGGCTTCTATTTCTTAATTTCTCAACATTTCCCAACTTCTTAGATTTCCTTTGTTTCCCATTATAGAACAGGAGGATTGATCTCTGGCTTGCCAAAACTCTTGACCTCACCACACACATCTCCTGCCCCTACTCAGTCTGAAATTTCCCCAGGATAATTAGATCACAGCTGTCATTAGAACAACATTCAGTATTTACCTTTATAAGGATATATAAATAGACTTCACAGCCAAATTGTGACTGACATCCAAATTTCTTGCTAGATTTGCTTCCTAGGATTAAAAATCATTTTGGTTTTATTTATTTGCTTAGCTGTCTACACACCTCACATTAATCTATTCCCAAACTCTCCTTGGATTGTATAAGTAATGCCTTCTCAAGTCTTTTAAATGTTGAGATGCCTTGAATTTTCTGGACATTTCATTTTCTTAAAGAGATCATTCCTGCATCTTGTGGCTGGGGTCCTGAGGGCTGCTGCCTGGCTCCTGGCTTAGGATCTCTTGCATGGGGTCCTCTTCCCCAGGGCCCGTGTCTTCTGTCTTTTTTCTTTGGTCGAGTATGATATCTTCACAGTAGTTTCCGGAGACACTCCAGAAAGACATAATTAGGAGACTTGATATCTGAACATACCTCCATTTTACCATCAGACTAAATGGAGAATCTAGGTGAGCAGGAAATTCTAAGTTGGAAGTAGTTAGCCTCTCCAACCCTCAGCATTGTTGAAAGCTCTGATGTTCTCATTCCTCCATGGGGAACCTGCTTCTTTTCTGTGGAATCCTTCAGTATCTTCTCTTTGCTACTCAATATCACGGTGATACATCATTTTGTGTTTTCTGGATTTATTTTCTCCTTCAGTTGTTCTGGGCATTCAATGGGCCCTTTCAGTCTGAAAACTGATGTGTTTAAGACTAGGGAAATTTCTTGAATTATACACTGAAAAAAATAATATTTTTTCACTGAATTATTTTTCTAACATTGATTTTCTCTCATATTTCGCGCCATCCAGTGGCGCGAATCATCGGAGGCGGACTGGGAATTAATCACTCAGTCAACTTGTTCTTTGTAGTTTCTTTTAATGGTACCATTTACTTCTTAACTTTTACAATTCTTAATGTTATTAACAATTGCTAGCATTTACTAATGCTACTAACAACTAATGCTACTAACAACAACAGCCTAGAAACCAAGAATATTTATACTAGTAATGAGCCAACCAGCAGAGAGATTATATAACAGTAGTGGACCAATCAATAGATAAGTTTTGCGTCCATAGATACAATTTCTTATGTAAGATATTATGTTCATGAAGTTGACAAGGTAACATAACATATCATCTTTAAAAAGTTACTGAAGCATGCGCACTGTGTTCTTCAGCCAGCGCTTTTTGGCCACAGACCAAACGCCATGGCTACAGACCAAGAGCCATTTCTCTTCAGTCTGTCACTTCAGGCACTCTTCATCTCCCACAATATTTGATTTACAACAGTTCATTTTTGTTCCCCAAGAATTCCTTTTTTAAAAAATTATTCATTTTTACTTTATGTGTATGAGTGATTTGCCTGCATGTATTTTTTTTTTTTTTTTTTT
>VZQC01005228.1:561888-663884 GCA_009823505.1 Rhizomys pruinosus
AAAAAAAAAAATTAAATTAAATTAAACTCAGTCATTATTGTATATGTGTGTGATGAGTGTAAACGAGGGCAGGTGCACATGTACCATAGCGTACAGGTAGAGTCCAGAAGACAATTCCCAGAGTTGTCTCTCTCCTCCGACAGCGGGCTCCTGATCTAGCTTGGGTCACCAGGCTTGCATGGCAAGCATGCTTACCCACTGAGCCATCCTGCTGGCCCAGTATCATATTTTTCCATGTATAAGCTTTCTTCTCTAAAAATAATCTCTGTTTCCTCCAACCTTTTAAACTTCTGATTGTTTTGACCTTTGTTTTCGTGTTGTAACTTTTAAGATATGCCTGGAGTTTCTTTGCTGAGTGGTTATAATAACAGTGCTAACAAGGTTACGTGGGATACTGACTAGGGGCACTTAGCAGTTTCACTGAACTGTGATCTAGCAGGGCCATGCCTTGGGGAAACTCTTGAAATCATCTGATTCCTCCATTTTATCAAATCTACTCTTTATCAAAGATTTCAGATCATGGATTGTAAGGCACAATTAAAGTCACGGGAGAATGCCAGGCATGGTGGTACCTTTAATCCCAGCACTTGGGAGGCAGAGGCAGGCAGATCTTTGTGAGTTCAAGGCCAGCCTGGTCTACAGAGTGAGTTCCAGGACAGATGGGGCTACAGGGAGACCCTGTCTCAAAAAGACCAAAAAAAAAAAGACCAAAAAATATTTTATTAATCTTATTTTATGTGTATGAGTGTTTGCAATACTCATGGAGGTCAGAAAAGGGCACCAGATCCCCTGGAACTCAAATTACAGATGGTTGTTATCTGCCATGTGGGTGCTGGGAATCAAACCTAGGTCCTCTGCAAGAGCAGCCAGTGCTCTTAACTAACCCCTGAGGCATCTTTCTAGCTCCTGAACACCACTTTCATACTGACTCCCAAGAAGAAGCCCCATACAGTAATAAAATACTACTAATAAACAATTATGAAAGTTTTATGATCTATCAGACACTTTTTTTTTTTTTTGGTCTTTTTGCTACAGGGTCTTCCTTTAGTCCCAGCTGGCCTAGAGCTCACTATGTAGACCAGGCGGGCCTTGAACTCACAGAGATCCACCTGCCTCTGCCTCCCGAGTGCTGGGATTAAAGGCATGCGCCACCACACCTGGCTTTATCAGACACTATTTTAAGCCTATGGGCAGTAACCCTACACCAGGGAATGGATCACTGTGAAAGCCTGCCAGCCTCATTTGGAGCCTTCCCTGTCCCAGGGAAGACTGAAGGGGTTTATGTAATCGTAACGATACTAGGATCAATTTTTGGGGGCAGTGCTGGGGATCAAACTTGGGACTTTGCACATGCTAGGCAGGCACTTTAACAGTAAACACCTGTGGAAATAAATCCCATCTGTGGGAGAGGCTGGCACAGACCATACCCCAAACCAGGTTCAATTTTTGACTTTACCCCCCTACTAGGGACCACGTGTCCAAATACTTGGAGCCTTTGGGAGACATTCTCATTCAAACCATCACAGATATAAACAATGTGAGTATATGTTGAGCAGGATTATAGCTGATATGGCAGGCCTTGAGCTTAGCGCTCCAGCTGTAGTAGGCCTCTACTAGGGGCTGAACTGTGCAGACATTACTTCAGTTATTCCTCTTTGGCTCCTCTTGTATGATGGGAAACTAACATCCAGAGTGGTTTCTTAAGACACCTGCGATAAGTGTTGTAAGGTCACACCGCCAGAAAATGTGGGACTGGAATTTCCTTCACATCTGGCTTCAGAGCAATTGAGACTGGATCAAAAAGAGGTAGGATACCAGCGAGGGCTCAGGACGGATGCTCATAGTAAGGAGGCCCAGTGAGGACCCAGGAAAAAAATACAATTGTAAAGATAGTGGAAGTAAAGCCATATTGGGCTAGCCGGATGCA
The DNA here is from genome assembly GCA_009823505.1 of Rhizomys pruinosus. NCBI lineage: Eukaryota > Metazoa > Chordata > Mammalia > Rodentia > Spalacidae > Rhizomys > Rhizomys pruinosus. The sequence goes on from VZQC01005228.1 coordinate 563,816, forward strand.
AATCCCAGTACCAAGAACTGTGAGAACACAGAAAGATGGCACCTCCTGTGCATCTGGAATCTATGCTAGGTACCTCCATTTATAATTCCCCAAGCATCTGGCCTATCAGAGCCACCAACTCCCCCTTCCTTGCCCTAAGGCACCTGGCAATAAGCTCTGGAGCTAGGGGGATGTTGATGGGCCAGGGTCATTAGAACCAAGGAGCCAGGCTAAACCATCAGCATCCCAGCACGGGGCCTCCCCCTCTCTCTGAAGCAAATGGTTGTGGCCTGAATGAGGCAGCAACTCTGAAAGTTGAATTGTTCTCCTTTCCTCCTCTGGGACTCTAGGACCAGGATGAGGGGAAGGGGCATTGGGCTAAGGACTGCTTTGCGTTTCCTATAGAGACTCTAATTGGCTCTGACCTGAGCCTCTTCACTTCTCATTACCTCCAGCGGTCACTGAGTCTCTTTCAAGTTCCAAGAGACCAATACTTCTCTCCCTCCAGCCAAGGCTCTGGATTAACCCATTCCTGACCCTCAGATGTCTATGTCCCCAGAGACTACAAGCTTGCAAGGTAGAAGTAGTGGGAGGTGCCATGGCATCAGCCAGACACAGATTCAGTACCCAACCTGTTCCCTAACTCCTGATTTTGCTCCTTCCTCACGGACATCCCCTGTGGTTCTCCCCCCCCCCCAATACCTATAGCTAGACCAAAAGATTGGGAAAGAAAGTCTACTTTCTGGGCAATCAGAAGATCAAGGTCCTGAAGGGTACTTTTCCTGCGTCTGATTTTGTACAATTCATTTAATTTCTTTGTGCTGCATTTTCTTTACCCAAAATATTAATATTGTACTTTTCTTTCTAGTTATATTCATTTTTAAAATAAAAGAGTAATATATGGCCAGGCATGGTGGCATATACATATAATCCTAGTACTTGGAAGGCTGAGGCAGGAGGATTATGAGTTCAAAGCCATCCTGGCTGTGTAATGAGACCCTATCTCAAACAATACAAAACAAAAATGAAAAATCAAACAAAAAATACTTTTAATATAAAAATATGTTTTTACTTTATTGTTGGATTGGAGAGTTGGCTCACTGGGTAAGAATGTGTTTTGCTTTTGTATAGGACTCAAGCTCAGTTCCCAGCACCCCTGTCAGATGGCTCACAAATCCAGCTCCAGAGGGTCTGATGCCTCTGCTCTCCCCGGGCAGCTGAACTCACAAGTACACACCCACAAACAGATATGACGCACATGCACAAACTAAAAAATAATAAAAATGAATCTTTGAAAATTATTGTCAAGTTCCGTGTGGTGGTGTGCGCCTTTAATCCCAGCACTTGGGAGGCAGAGGCAGGCAGATCTCTTTGAGTTCAAGGCCAACCCAATGTACATAGTGAGTTCCAGGCTATCTGGGGCTATAGGGAGACCCTGTCTCAAAAAGACCCCAAAAAATTATTGTCAAGACTTTGCTGAACCTTCCATACTTATAAAAGAAAAATGAATTTTGCTCCCAACACTTGGGAGGCAGAGGCAGGCAGATTTCTGTGAGATCAAGGCCAAGCCTGGTCTATATAACCAGTTCCAGGCCAGCAGGTGCTACAGGGAAACCCCTCTCAAAAATTTTTTAAGTTACAAATTTATAAATAATACTACATAGACATTCAGAAACATGCTTTTTAAATTTTATAGGCTATGAAGATTTTCCATCCAGAGATGTATGTCCCTTAATCTTACCAAGAGCTATACAGGAGGAGTCCCTAAAAATTATCATAATGGGGCTGGAGAGATGGCCTAGCGGTTAAGAGCACCGACCACTCTTACAGAGGACCCGGGTTCGATCCCCAGCACCCACATGGCGGCCAAGAACCGTCTGAAACTCCAATTCCAGGAGAACTCCAGTTCCAGGGGAATCCGACGCCCTCTTCTGACCTCCGCGGCATTGCACGACACGGGTGCACAGACCTGCATGCAGACAGTACATTCATACACATACAGAAATAAAGTTTAAAAAAAAATTATCATAATGTGGGGGCTGGAGAGATGGCCTAGCGGTTAAGAGTGCCAACTGCTCTTGCAGAGGACCCAGGTTTGATCCCCAGCACCCACATGGCGGCTGAGAGCTGTCTTTGACTCCAGTCCCAGGGGAATCCGACACCCTCTTTTGACCTCCGAGGCATTGCACGACACGGGTGCATAGACCTACATGCAGACAGTACATTCATATACAAAATAAATAAATAAATAAATAAATAAATAAATAAATAAATAAATAAATAAATAAATAAATTTATCATAATGTGTCCAATGGTTTCTCCACTGATGATGAGCGTGTGAATTTGTTTCTGAATTCATTATTTCAAACAATGTTGTAAAAAACTTGATTTGTAGTAGACTCAACTTGAGGTGATTGCCCAGATCATGAGGTTCCTAGAAGCAATGTCTGTGATAGCCTCCTCTCATAAGGAAACCTTTCCTCTTTCAGCATCCTTTAACCAGCAATCCAAATAGTCACTGTGTCATCCTTTGTCCAAGACCATCATGACTGTCCCTAGGTTCATGGGCAGGACTCAAGCTGAGCCAATGCAGAATCCTTCCCAGGAACTTTGGTACCAAATCCTGGATAAGGAACCCTTTTCTTTTCTCTTTCCCTCCCTCCCTCTCTCCCTCCCTCCGTTCGTTCGTTCGTTTGTTCCTTCCTTCCTTCCTTTCTTTGAGGCAGGGTCTCATTCCATACCCCAGGTTGGCCTATAATGTACTATGTAGTCTAAGCTGGGCTTGAACTTATGAAACCCTCTTGCCTCTACCTCTTGAGTGCTGAGATCACAGGTATGAACTTCCACATGCTCAGCTTCCTATTTTCTTTCTTGTTAGACATCTGGGATAACAAAAACCTGGTAGCTGCCAGAGGGCAAGAAGGAATGAAGCCCATACAGAAAACAGGAGATGAAGGGACAACAACTTTATTAATTAATTTATTTTTTACTTTTTGGTCTTTTTGAGACAGGGTCTCCCTGAAACCCCAGCTGGCCTGGAACTCACTATGTAGACCAGGCTGCCCTTGAACTCACATAGATCTGCCTGCCTCTGCCTCCTGAGTGCTGGGCTTAAAGGTGAGCACACCACACTTGGTCCATCTTTATTAATTTAATTAATTAATTTATTTATTTATTTATATGGTCCTGGGATCTAACTCAAGGTCTCATGTGTGCTAGGCTCTACTACTAAGCAACATCCAGGTCCAGAATTTTTTGTTTGTTTTGTTTTTTGAGACTATGTAGCTCAGGCAGCCCTGGAACTCAGTATGTAGCTCAGGCTGGCTTACAACTCATGATCTTTCTTCCAAGTGCTGGGATTACAGGCATGTGCCACCACACCTGGCTAGAGTCTCTGTTTTGTTTTGTTTGGAGGGGCAGTTTATTCCTACGTCCATTTAACAGAATAATAATACTAACTTCTCCCATGCAGCCTATGACTTAGTCAGCCATAGATTTTTCGCTCAGTTAACAGTTCCAGGCATGGCTTCCGGCTTGCAGAGTGGGCTTTAAATCCAATCAGAACCTGCTTGGTTATTCCCATAACACTCATGCCACCAATGCAGCAGTGGGCTGATTTGCCAGACCAGTTGTTATTGTAGCTCACAGTGTTTATAGCTGGTGAGACTGATAATGACTTTTCTCCCATCACTGTGAATGAAAGCCAGCCGGTAGTAGTGAACCTTCCAATATCAGCTTGATTCCCCGGTGCTCTATAGCATGTGGTATCTTCAGCAATAAGGTCTTATTACCCTCAGGTTCTGGAGGACGAAGAACCATAATGGTAATAGCCTATAATGTTTGGAGGCGGGTATGGGACCCCACTGATCCACAACTCAAAAAGAGCTAAGCCATACCTGGCACTGGGCTTTTTATTTGACAGCCAATAGTGTCTGGGGGTGGCACTGTTCTCCACACACATTGTAGTGCTTAGTGGTAGAGCGCTGGCCTGGCAGGCATGTCTCTTCCCAGCACCACATAAATAATTAATGTAACTTAATTAATATAATTAAATAAAGAAATTACCCTTCCTCTCCTGTTTTCTCGGTGGGCTTTATTCCCTCTTTTATATGTGTATATATTTTAGGAAGCTTCTACAGTAGCAGGTTTCCATATGGCATTTTCAGAGGTCTCTGTTTTTAACCAAATTTATTTCTAACTTTCCTGTGTTCTAACTTTCTATGACCTTGGGAGAAGAAATTAGAGGGTGAGCTCACTCCTTTCCACCAATTTTAATCCCCTCCCACTGAATCCTGCCAAGACCCCTGCACTTTCAGATGACCAGGGTTCTTCTAAAGGGGAAGCCATTTTCTCAGTCTTTCACCCTCAAATGTGCTTCTTCTAATTGTAGGTTGTCCAGCCTCTCTATGAAATTGAACCTGTAGTATAAGAGCTAAGTTCTTTGAGTGATGTCACTGGGTATTATCATCATTTAGATCTCACCATGGCTGTCAAGTACTTTCATGACTACAAACTTCCCTAAAGGAAAGGAGGTAGACTAGGACAGTGGACACAGTCAGAGGAGCCAACAGAGCTTTCTTAAATACCTCCATGTCTCCAGCCCTATGTTAGAAAGTAGGGATGGTAAGATGGGCAGAGTGTCTTCCAAGCTCCTGTTACTGCTGGCTTCATGAACTAATAAATCACCATCACTCCCCATTTCCACTCCTGCAGTTGTCTGAAGGCAAAGCATCCATATGGGCCAGAGCTCCTGCATCCTCCAGAGCCTCTACCTGCTGCTGCCTTCTTTTCTGCACACGGAACGGAAGAGACATGAATTTGTAAGGCCCTTATGAGGATCAAATGCGTCAACTTGTGTCATTGTGCTTGGTAACTGTAAAGACCTATCATTGTGAATTCCCAGGAAGAGAGGAAGTGTAGGGACCAAAGAGGAAGCAGGGGAGGAGGCAGGAGGGAGGCAGCTGGAGTAGTAAATTTAGAAGGCAGATGGAGCAGGGAGGCCCTGCAGATCCCGCAGTGTGTTGGGAAGAGGTGCTGGAGTTCAGGAGAGCCAGGAGCTTGGAATGCAGCAAGCATGCAGATGCCCACACCTGGATTCAGCGCCCACAACCCCAACATTATTATTCTCCCTGGAGGGGGGGGCCTCGGGAGGTTTCTGTGACCTGCTCAGAGAAGTGACTGTCGCAGCCTGGCAGCCTCTCCCATGCTGCATCTGCCTGTCTATCCATCTATCTCTCCAGGCCTGAGAACAGGGATGAGGCTCAGCAGGAGACCCTTCTTTCCCTGATGCCTATTTCTCAGACTTCCCAGGAGAGCAAGAGACAGATAGGGGGTGCTGACTCCTAAAAGCATTTGTGGGATTGCGGAGGGTCACAGCTTTGAGCCCTTTACTCTCCATGCCATCACTACCTCAAGGGCCACAGCAGGGCAGTGCAGGCCAGACAGCTTGGGGATGTGCAGCTCCCCCAAGGCGGGGCTGGGATATCAAAGTTGGAAGTGCGGGGGCATGTCAGCCTGGCTTTGTGAGCTGGGCTCCCATCAATGCATGAAAGCCTTGCTCTACAAACCGCATTCGCTGCGCTTCCAACCTGCATTCCCAATTGGTCACGGCCTGGCCCCCAGCTGCATTCCTGCGCTAGAGGAGGCAGAGGGCCCTGGCCTCTTTGTTCTCCCCAAATCAAGGCTCAGAACCATGACAGGCTGATCCCATTACCCAGCTGAGGTCAGCCCGGCAGGAATGACCCCCTCCTGTTCCTCGCCCAGCTCACCAAGACAGAGCCAATGGCCTACTTCACCCCACTGTCCTCACCTGTGCTGGCTCCTCAAAACAGCCCAAGCTGGACCTTCGTGGAGGAAGGAAAATTCATAAACCACAGCTATGCTGCTTCCATGTGATCTCAGATGCCAGGAGCAGTGCCCAGACCTTCATTCCTGGCCGGTCCAATTTCAATCCATCTCCAAGGCTTTGCAGCTGCTCTGGGGTGGGCCCAAATGTCCTACTTGTTCACGACAGCACATGGCCTGCACCTAGATGGCATCCCAGACCCGAGACTAGTGCCAGAACAAGAAGGCCGGCGTCAGTGTTACTGTAGAAAGGATGCCTCTGTCCTCAGCCCTCATTTAGGTCACTTCCCTTTTGGCCTGACACGCACAGCCCCTTCCTTTCTTATACCAGAGACAGTAGTGCCATCTTGACTTCTGACCTGCCTGACTTGACTCTGGGCTCTGCCACATACTCACTGTATGACCTTGAATGACTTTTGTCCTTTCTGGGCCTCAGTTTCTTTGTTTGCAAAGTGTGTGCAAAATTAATATGACCATGAAGACTTCTTTCCAAGGTGCTGTATTGCAGGTTCCTGGGTTGTCATGGCTGTATAACTAAAGCTATTTTTCTTGCTCTCTTCCCTCTTCTTCTCCTTAAACATGTGGCCTCAAGAAGACTCCTCCTTAGATCATCTTTCCTTTTTTCTGTGAATTCCTAAAACTCTGAGAACCAGAGCCAAGCTCTCTAGAGACAGCCCTGCTCACATCATCCTGTATGTTCTAAACAGTCTCCTCTACAAGCTTGTCGTCATTTCAGGAAAGACCTTCAATTTTTGTTATTCATTCAACAGGTACGTATTGAACAGAGCTCTGCAGGCTACTAAGGATCAGTGATGGAGAAAGGAGAAAGCAGCCCAGGTTCAGGCATTGGCACAGCACACAGTGCAGGAGGCACAGACCCTAGTAAATGGTGCAATGAGTTTTTCCCAGTTGCGGTGAGCACAAGGATAGAAAAGCATCTGCCATTGAGAGAACATGACAGGGGCCTCCGGGAAGGCCTCTGAGTGAAGCACGTGTAACTGAGACCAGAGGTGTTCAGGGACTCAAGCAAATGCCAGGGAGACCGTCCTCAGCAGAAGGGCGAGCAGGGTACAGGCCCAGAGGAAGCTGCCTGTGGTCCACGTGAAATCAGAAGCCACTAGGGGTTTTTAGCAGGAACACAATACGACCCAAAATTACCAGGCAGAGAAGCTGAAGGAGGTCTGGTGGCCAGGGAAGATGCTGAGACTTGGCATGTTGCTGGGCAAGTCCATGCTGGACATGTCGCAGGCTGAGTCTGCCTTCCTAGGGGCTGTGGAGACGAGACACAACCAGGCTTCCATTTACAAGTGGGGGCTTGTTGGCCTGGAGATCATGCATTGGCCTGGTGCACGTTATGCGAGAGACCCTGACACCCTCAGAATGGCCTGTCCTTCACTGCTACTAGGGTATTTCAGAGATTTTTCACCACCAAGGACTCCTTTTTATTGTTCTTACTCTCAGCCCCATGATCTATATTAAGGATTACTGTCTACTAAACAAACCGAATTCATTAAATTACTAATTAACTCTGTTGCTTCATGTTTTACTACTTGGGCTTACAGAGCTGGTAATCTGAGCAGCGGATTGCAGGAGATAGCTGTTGTTTCTACATAGAGAGGATTTAATTCTAGCTCTAGCAAAGAAATGTCATGTTTCAGTTCATCCAAGCAGCCTAGCTATTCACTCTGCCCCCACTACTGTGGAGTATACCAGTGTGAAGATGCTGGTGAACACACCCTAGACCTTGCCTTCATGGAGACTTCAGTCTTATATGTGACATGAATAAACCAGCCACTTCCAGGGCCATGACCATATCATACTTTGAGTAAACCCAGGCATGGGTGGGCATGTCAAGAGGATCCCTTAGGGGAGTGCTGGCTCCCCTCTGTGGAGCCAGCAGGTGCCCTTTACACCTGTGTCCCTCACTCTCTACCCAGGCCAGTTCTCAGGACTTCAGGACAGCATCAACAGAATTTCTTTTCCCTCTTGCTCTGGTTAGATGTTGCCAATGGGATTCTCGTAGGAGGAAGAAGTCAGTGTCTTCCCAGATGGATAGCAGAAGCCCAGGGCTGCTGTGGCTCTGTCCCTATACTGAGATACCACAGGACTTACAGTGGCTTATACTATAGGGCCTGGCCCTGGCCCTTGCTGCTATTCCTGAATCCTTCCAATGGCACCATCACTAGTCCTTCTTACACTCTCCCTTATGGTGGAGCCAACTATTCCATCTGGAAATGTGACTTACACAAGAGTTCCGGGAAAGCGTCCTAGGGCTGGCATTGAAGTTAAAGGGTGAGAAGGGATCAGCATTATGATTATTAATTTTCATTGTTGACTGAACTGGATCTTGGGAATGTTTTTGTTTTTTTTTTGAGACAGGGTCTCCCTGTAGCCCCAGCTGTCCTGGAACTCACTCTGTAGACCAAGCTGGCTTTGAACTCACAGAGATTCACCTGCCTCTGCCTCCTGAGTGCTGGGATTAAAGGCATGCACAACCATGTCTGACTGAACTGGATTTTGTATCGTCATGGAAATGCACCTCTGAGCGTGTCTATAAGGGTGCCTCCAGGAAAACTTGACTGAGGCGTAGAGACCTACTCCAGGTACAGGCAGAGCCACTATAAGACAGGGGTTCAGGCTGAATAAAAAGGAGAAAGTGAGTGGAGGCCAGTGTTCAGCTCTCTGCTTCCTGACTGAACATGGGCCCTGATGCCAGTTTCCCACCACGATGGCCTCTACCCTCAAACTGTGAGGCAGAATACCCTTCCTTTCTTTTTTTTTTAATAATTGGGCCGGGCGTGGTGGAGCATGCCTTTAAATATTTATTTATTTATTTATTTATTTATTTATTTAATTTATTTATTATGTGTATGAATGTACTGTCTGCATGTATGTTTGTGCACCCGTGTCGTGCAATGCCCCGGAGGTCAGAAGAGGGCGTCGGATTCCCCTGGAACTAGAGTTAAAGATGGTTCTCAGCTGCCATGTAGGTGCTGGGAATCAAACCCGGGTCTTCTACAAGAGCAGTCGGTGCTCTTAACCGCTGAGCCATCTCTCCAGCCCCTACCTTTCTTTTCTTAAGTCACTTTGTGAGGTAATTTGTCATGAGAAAAGTATACTGCAAAAATTACACAATTTCTGTGAGCTCTAAAAATTTTTTTACATGCGTGTTTTGCCTGTGTGTATGTAAGCATGTCGTGTGCCTTCTGTGAGCTTTTAAAAAATAAGAAAATATCTCCCCAACCTCCATGGCCACCTCCACCCACGCTTAGAGCCCTGGATATGCCCAAGTTAGGAATCACTGGCCAAGAGCCAAGAGAGGCTGCACAGACCTCCATGTGGGGCCCGAGTTTCCCTCCATCCAGATCCTATGTAGGAAGAGAGAAAGCAGGCTGCCCAGCTGAAAGCTGTATCCTCTCAGTCCTCCTCCAGAGCACTCTCATGACAGGAAGGGGGCCTTTCCATTCCCACCCCCTTCAGGATCCAGCTTCTGTCCTCTTCGAACCAGCTTGGCAAGGGTCTGGTGGGAATGGAACCTTGGGAAGGAATGTCCTGAAGGCTATCAGGCAGAGGGGGACAGCTGCCTGACAGATTGGGTTTCAGGAAAAGCACGTCAAACTTCTCCAGCCTGCAGGCCTGGGCTCCTGACTGCCTGGACACCTGCTGGGGCCACCCCAGCCCACTCTCTCCCTACCCAACCAGAGATGGGAAAAAGCTGAGTGAGGCAGTGGGACTGTCACACTCCCACCCACCCTGTCTAGTCTCTCTCCCTCTCCCTGTCACCTCCAATTAGACAATTCATGTTCATGCCTTTCAGAATCCAGCCTTCTCACCAGCTGGATCCAGCACCTGCCCATGCCCTTCCCCCGCCCCAGCTTCTGGGGGCTTCCTTTGGAGAGTTCATGCTGACCTCACCCTCCTGTCTCTGTAAAATATGCACTGTACTTCTAGCCCTCCCTGCTCTCATCCTCTAAATGCCCTCTCTTGCCTCCTGTTCCTGCTTCTCCAATCCCACCGGCACTCATTTCTCATACCACTATCGAGGAGGAATCCAATGCGATCTCCATTATTAATTTAAATAGTAACACCAGATGTTATTTCTCTCCGGAACCTCTCTGTGCCTGTCACTCTGGACCGACCCTCGCCATCCCCCTCTTGGGTGGGTACTGCTATTACCTCATCAGTGTTGACATAAATGAGACCAGAAGTGATTTTCCAGGCTAGGAAGTGGCAGCAGCCTGGACTCGAGATCCTTCTGTCTTATCTACTTTGCCACTGCCTTGTCTCCCTAGGACCTGGCAGTGGGAGACCTGCTCAGCAGAGTGGCACAAGCAATGACTCAGAGCCTCTTCTCCACAGACCAGCTCCATCTTGCCTGTGCTCTTCTCAAAAGTCAACTTCTATCGCTTTCCCTTTTTGGGCTACAGAACAGTCCCAGTGATGGCCTGCAAAGCCCTGAGTGATCTGCAACCGACATGTACTCTGCCCCTCATTAATTCTGCTCAGATCACACCGATCCAGGACGCTCCTCACATGTTCCCAGTGTGCCCCATCGCCTGGTCACAGCATCTGTCAAGGCCCTGTTCACTAGCTGCTTGTCGTAGCCTTGTTTCCTGTCACTGCCACAGGTGTGGCATCATTTCTACACAGCTGTGTTCCCACAGGAGCCCTGTGCAGCCTGCAGGCTCTCCCTCTCTCTGCAGACAGAGCAGCCAAGGCCTCTGAGCAGGCCCTGTATCTCTACCCTACCATGTCCCCCCTTATATCCCTGTCTTCCCGTGCCCCTCCACACCAGGCTGTCTATTGTCCAAGTGTACAAGCTGCTCCCGGGGTGGACCCGAGCCCTTCCAAGCCTTTGAGGGTGCTGTCCATGCTGTCCACACTTCCCAATGATTACCTAGACAAGTCCTCCACAGCCTGTTTAAGTATCCCCATCCCACGAGCTTTCTCACTGTCCTGTCTCCTCTCCACTGCAGCCACATCCTGTTTCTCTCTGCTCTTCTCCATGGCACATGGATTATGTTTTTCTTACACCATCAGGTCCATCCTTTGTGACTGGAATTTTTCTTTTCTTTTCCTTTAGTTAGTTAGTTAGTTAGTTAGTTAGTTAGTTAGTTAGTATTTTTGGTCTTTTCCAGACAGGATCCCCCTGTAGCCTCAGGCATCCTAAAACTTACTATGTAGACCAGGTTGGCCTTGAACTCACACAGTTCCACCTGCCTCTGCCTCCTGAGTGCTGGGATTAAAAACATGCACCACTGTGCCAGGCTTCTTTTCTTTTTTAAATTTAATGCTCTTGAGCAAGCCAGTAAACAGCACTTCTCCATGGCCTGTGCTTCAGCTCCTGCCTCTAGGTTACTGCCTTGGGCTCCCTAAGTGATGAACTGTGACCTAGGAGATGTGGAGATCCAGTTTAGCCAGAACCATTTGCTGAAGATGCTAGCTTCCCTCCAGTCAGTCGTCTTGGCAACTTTGTCAAATATCAGGTGGCTGAAATTCAAGAACTTCAGGCACTATATTGAAAAGGAGTGGAGATAATGGACAGCTTTGTTTTGTTCCTGATTTTAAGCCAAATAACATAGCACTTAGGGAAAAAGATGCATCTCAGAAGCCCTGCACTGGAGGCCAGGATGCAGAAGATCTCCATGACTACCATGAACTTTCCTTTGGAGCTGTGGTAGACAGGAATGAAGGTGACCCAGACACTACAGAACGCCAGCATGCTGAATGTCAGGAACTTGGCTTCATTGAATGTGTCAGGCAAGTTTTTGGCCAGGAAAGCCACAGAGAAGCTCCCCAGAGCAAGGGAGCACAGGTTATAAATTTAAAAAAAAATTTAATTCTCTTTATTGTATGTGTACATACATCATACGGGTTAATGCATATGCCATGGTGTACTTGTGGAGGTCAAAGGACGACTTTGTGGAATCAATTCACCTTTATATGAGTTTTGGGGCTCGAACTCAGGTCACAAGGCTTGGTGGCAAGCACCTTTGTGGGCTGAGCCCCACTGAGGCATTTTTCTTGTCAGCCTTTAGTATCCAACTTCCCTTCACCCTCAAGACCCTTCCTTTGCCACTGAGGCATTTTTCTTAGTCAGCTTTTGACATCCATAGATTCTTTCTTTCTTTCCTTTTCCTTTTGCCTTTTTGAGACAGGGTCTCCCTGTAGCCCCAGCTGTCCTGGAACTCACTATGTAGACCAGGCCTGCCTTGAACTCACAGCTATCTGCCTGCCTCTGCCTCCCGAGTGCTGCCTGGCAACGTCCATATATTTCAGTCTCCATCTTTAGACTATGAGATCCCACAAGGCAAAAAAAGGGTTGTGGCCATGTCATGTAGAAATAGTGGCTAGTTGTGGTTTGAATAGGAATGTCCCCCATAGGCTCCAAGTACTTGGACATTTTGTCCCCACTTGGTGGGGCTGTTTGGGGAAGGTTTAGGAGGTGTGTCCATGCCGGAGGAAGTATGTCGCTGGCTTTGCGAGTTCTTAAGCCTTGCCAGATAAACAGTCGCTCTTTGCTTCCTGAGCCTGCTTGAAGATGTGATCACTTGGCTTTCTGCTCAGCCGCCTCCTTCTGCCATGCATCCTTCGCTCTTACTTCTGGAACCGGAAGCTCAAATAATTGTTCCTTCTTTAAGTGGCCTTGGTCATGGCATCTTATCACAACAACAGAAAAGTAACTAATACCCTTGTACTCAATTCCTATATGTGGATTGGAAAGCACTGAGGGGGAAACTAAGGCTGAGAACAGACAAGAGTTGGCCCTGGTTGTGGGGCAAAGTTCACATCAGGCGCAATTCCAGGAGAGCTTCTAGGCACCATCCATGTGGCACTCTAGGCAATCTTCATTTTGGAGACAAAACACAGAAAATTTTAGTAGGTGTGATAGACTTTTTTTTTTTTTTTTTGTCTTTTCAAGACAGGGTCTCTTTGTAGCCCCAGCTGTCCTGGAACTCACTCTGTAGACCAGGCTGGCCTTGAACTCACAAAGATCCGCCTGCCTCTGCCTCCCGAGTACTAGGATTAAAGGCGTGCGCCACGGCACCCGGCTATTTTTTATGTGTATGAATGTATGTCTGCATGTAGGTTTGTGCACCCGTGTCGTGCAATGTTGAGGAGGTCAGAAGAGGGTGTCAGACTCCCCTAGAACTGGAGTTCTCCTGGAATTGGAGTTACAGACGGTTCTCAGCCGCCATGTGGGTGCTTGATTGAACCTGGGTCCTCTGCAAGAGCGGTCAGTGCTCTTAACCGCTAGGCCATCTCTCCAGCCCCAGTGTGATAGACTTTTAAGATGGTCCCATGACTTCTACTTCTTGGCATTGCTCCTGTGATCGTATTGTGTTGTGGGGCAAAAGAATGAGAACCCAGCTGAGTATAGTTTGATCTCAGGACCCCTTCAAAAGTAAAGAGCTCTCTGTGACTGGGGGCTGAGAAGTCAGAGATGGGACTTGGTGAAGAACATGGATGGTCTCAGAAGTTGAGAGCCAGCAAGGAAACAGAGATCTCAGCCTGCATCAACTAGGATCAGATTTTGTCCAAGAACCTGACCAAGCTAAGAAGCAGACCTCAGACCTACAGAAAGGGACACAGCATGCTGGCAACACCCTGACAGTAGCCTGCAAAACTGAGCCAGGCTCAGTCAGCCGTAAGCCAACTTTTGGCCTAGGGCAGTATGAGCAGGGGTCTATGCTGTTTAAACTACTGAAGTGATTTGCTGCAATAGAAAAATAATACTAGGGCTGGAGAGATGGCCTAATGGTTAAGAGCGCCAACTGCTCTTGCAGAGGACCCAAGTTTGATCCCCAGCACCCACATGGCAGCTGAGAACCGTCTTTAACTCCAGTTCCAGGGGAACCTGACACCTGCTTCTGATCTCTGCTTCATTGCACGACACGGGTGCACAAAGCTACATGCAGACAGTACATTCATACACATAAAAAATAAATAAAAATAAAAAAAATAATACTATATGTCTCAAATAACACAGGGACACAGACTAATAAAGCTGTGCATAGAAGATCTATAATTCAAAAAAAAGATCTATAATTCTTTTTTTTTTTTTAGTTTTTATATGTGTACGAATGTACTGTCTGCATGTAGGTTTGTGCACCCATGTCATGCAATGCTGCGGAGGTCAGAAGAGGGTCTCGGATTCCCCTGGAACTGGAGTTCTCCTGGAATTGGAGTTACAGATGGTTCTTAGCCGCCATGTGGGTGCTGGGGATCGAACCTGGGTCCTCTGCAAGAGCAGTCGGTGCTCTTAACCGCTAGGCCATCTCTCCAGCCCATCAATCTGTCTCTTTAAATACCCAGGAGAAAGCTGGGCGTGGCAGCCTGTAGGGAGATGGAGGCAGGAAGATGGAAAGTTTGGAGACAGTATAGGATACATAACATGACTCTGCATCAAAAATAACAAAAACAAATGAATCCCCGTAAGTTCGCAGTGTGGACTAACTCACAGCTGGAACTAGGTGTCACTGGAGTTGTCCCCAGCTGGCAGAGTCCCTTAGCCTGGACTTGGTTTGCATAATCCCTTATTAGCAAAGCAGGAAAGTTTCTAAGGAATCCATTCAATGCCCCATACAAGCTGGGACAAACTTCCCTCTGATATCTTAATGGGGAAAACATTATACCTTTATTTTTACTATTCTCCAACAGAAACATTCCCTTTAATTGAGAATATAGATGAAATGGAATTTTATTCAGCTATAAAGAAAAATGAAATCATGAAGTTTTCAGGAAAATGGACGGAACTGGAAATTATTATATAAAGTGAGGTAACTCAGATTCAGAAAGACAAAAATTGCATGTTGTCTCATATGCAGAGCTCAGCCTACAATGTTCATATGCACATAGATAAGTGGGGGGGAGAAGGGATAAGGCTATGAAGCTGATAGGGGCACAATGATTAGGATGATGTGTATTCCATATTCTAAGAGCGTGTTTGTTCTTCATTGCATTGGAAGGAAACTGCATGTATGCAGTGCTAATGGTTTGTTTGTTCTGAATTAACATTAAATCTTGATGTCATCCAAACTGATGATTGAGAAGGAATGCAAGACTCAGTGGGAAGCTCTATTCCAGAGCAAGAGAGAGCAAGAAAGCTAGAGAACAAGAGGATAATGAAAGAAAGGGACATTTCAGAGACAAGACCCACCTGACCAAAAGGATAAGACTGAACTTTGAACTGACTTATTGTTTGCTTTGGTTCTCTATGAAAAGCAAAAAGAATCAGGGCAGGCAGATTTAACTATGGGTTCCTAGATTGCTGGCTCTCTAAATAAAATACAGTTTGGGGAGATATGTAAGGTAGCGATATATGATCGAACAACTGTTCAATATTAAACGACACATACATATACACACATGCACATGCACACATACAACCACACATATTCAAAACCTATAACTTTGCCACTAGTAGAAATCATATTACAGGAGCTGGACAGGTGGCTCAGTGGTTAGGAGCACTGGCTGCTCTGCAGAGGACCTAGGTTTGATTCTCAGCATTCACATGGCAGCTAGCTAACAACCATGCATAATTCCAGTGTCAGGAGATAAAACATCCTCCTCTGACCTCTATGGACATTTCACGCCACCTCCATGGGCATTACATGTAAGCAATATACTCATACACATAAAATAAAAATAATTTTTAAAAAAGAAATTGGCCAGGCATGATAGTGCACACCTTTAATGCCAGTACTTGGGAGGCAGAGGTAGGTGGATCTCTGTGAGTTCAAGGCCAGCCTGGTCTACATAGTGAGTTCCAGGCCAGCTGGGACTACAGGGAAACCCTGTCTCAAAAAGACCAAAAAAAAAAGATGAAAGAAAGAAAGAAGAAATGAGAAAGGAAGGAAGAAAGGAAGAAAGGAAGAAAGGAAGGAAGGAAGGAAGGAAAAGAAAGAAAGAAAGAAAGAAAGAAAGAAAGAAAGAAAGAAAGAAAGAAAGAAAGAAGGAAAGAAAGAAATCACGTTACTGGGCTACTGGGCTAAGGATGTAGCTCACTTGGTAGAGTGCCTGACTCCATACATGAGGCACTGGGTACAATCCCTAGCACCCTGATGGCACATGTATATAATTCCAACACTTGGGCTGGTAGAGAGATAAGGATCAGTTCAGGTCATATGGCTACGGAGCAAGTTCAAGGCCAGCCTGGGCTACATGAGACCCTGTCTCAAAAGAAAAAAATATATAGTTTTTGCCAATATCATAAAACATCATCCCTATTCATCACTATTTTGAAGTTATGATATGTATTAGATTTTGTTATTTAATGTCAATAAAGAAATACACAGTACTATATCATACCTTTCTGTCTTATTAACTTTATTTGATAAAATTGGATTATTTTGTTGATTTTGTTTTTGTTTGTGTTGTGTGGTGCTAGAGATTAAACTCAAGGCCTTACACATTTTAGGCAAGACTTGTATACCCTCCCAACGCCCAGCCTAAAATGTGTTTTTAAAGAAACATTCTGAGAGAAGCCTGTTAAGTGTACTCCTAAAGGCTCAGGAATTGACGGAGTGGTCCCCAGTGCAGGAGTGTTCAGAGGTAGGGCCTTTGAGACGTGATTGGGACTGATGACTCTGACCTCATTAATGGATTCACCCAATGTCATCAAGTCCACCTTTTCTATTTCCCTGTATCTTATCACAGCAGCTTCTTGGCCTCCTGTTTTAAAGCACTAGACTGTGGTATCCTGGGGTCCCCAAATGACTTTGCCCCATACAGTCACAGCCTCCATCCTGGGTCCCACAAGTCCCTGGATGGCTCTTCTTGCTTCCTTTGTCCCCTAGCTCAGCCCACATACTCCCACAACTACGTACCCACCATCCAGCACAGAGGACAAAAATACACATTCACCCTATGATGGTGACATCCCGCTGTTCTCTACCAACAAACAAGTAGCCTGTCATACAAGGTCCCACCACTGCCCAAACCAACATTCCTGAGGTGGCCCTGGTGCAAGGGACTCTCCACCTAGACAGCTCCCTAGCCACCAAGGCCTCAGCAGAGTGGGCCTCCTCCTGCATAATCACGCCACAGCCCTTCCTGTTCTGGGGCACTAGACAGTCTGGAGTGTGGCAAACGGACTGCCAAAGCTTGAGTCATTGGAGGGGACAGATGAGTCTTGACACATCCCACAGAGTGGTCTCTGTGGGGAGGACTGAGAGGCTGGGCAAGGGTGGAAAGTCCTCACTCCACTCCAGAGTTCTCAATGGCTCACTGTGAGGGGTGTTAGACGCCCGTGTCCTCGGCTTTGGAGCTTTCTGTGACCATCTCAAATCTCACTATCCTTCTTTGTCCTCCAGACTCTACCACCTTCTCCAAGGGACCCATTCCCTCCTCCTCACCCAGCCTCTTTAGTCAAACAGGGATGCTGAGATCCATGGGGACAGTTGGCTTAACCAGGTAACAAAGCCGTGTGAGATCTCACTACAGTCCACTGCCTGGACTTTGGGTTGAGCTGGGAACTCTGGCTGTACTCTTGACACTGGAAAGAGGAATGTCTCTAAAGCTAGGATGATCCAGCCTTAGCCCGGAAAGCACAAGGAGAATAAAACAAATTCCAGCCAACAAGATCTACCTGATACTGCCTTTCTCAAGTCTCTGACCCTCTCCCACCCCCACCTCATAGGCTTCTCTGTCACCATTCTGGGCTACACACTCTAGTTCTTGCTCCTTGGATCCTGTGTCATCCCTGTGCCAGATACTGAGTGTTATCATGCTGAGGACTCTTCCCTAACCCAGTAAGTTCCAGTTGTCCCTGTATGGGTTTAGCACCCTCCAGAGCCCTGGGAGATGGAAGTTCTATGATGGCCCAACAGGGCCTCCTTAGTTAGCCTTGTGCAGGCTCCCAGAAGAAGAGGGGACCTGACCCTGTCATTTGGTTTCGGTCCTGCTGGCAATGACCTCACTTAAACTCTCCCATTTGCCACTGTCCTGTGTGTTCCCAGGCCAGACCAAACATCCTTCCTCTGGCCTCTGTTCTGAGGGCTCATGATCCCAAAGTCTCCCCTCACCTTCTAGCATCTCCCTCCCACTGTCAGTAGACAAGATCCAGAGCCTTCCTGAGAACAAGAAGCATATCAGGCATACATGGGTCTGGCAACCTGGTTTCTAAGAAGGGAAAACCACAGTAAGCACCTTCTGTCAAACACCATTTCTAGAAACTTCCCATGGAATCTTTAGAAATTGGTATTGATTATTTTCCGTAAGAACATTGTGGAATTGTCAGTATCTTTATTATTTCTCTCCCCCCCTCCCCCGTGTGTGTGTGGGGGTGTGTGTGTGAGTGTGGGGTGTGCGTGTGTGTGTGTGCGTGTGTGTGTGTGTCCGCACATGTGTGCATGCATACATAGGCCAGAGGACAGTCTTGGGTATCATTCTCGAGAACACCGTCTATCTCCTTTGGGACAGTCTCCTATTAGTCTGGAGTTCACTTATTGGGCTAGCCTGGCTGGCTGGCTGGCTGGCTGGCTGCAAGCCCCAGGGGTCCTCTTACCTCTGCCTCCCTACACTGGAATTACATGTGCACATCACCACACTTGGCATTTTTACATGAGTTTTAGGGATTAAACTTAGGTCCTCGTGTTTGTGTGGTAAGCACTTTACCCCTGAGCCTTCTCCCCAGCACCAGCATTAGAGTATTCAGACTTGCTCTTGGTTAAGCAGAGCTAAAATCTGAGCAATGTTTATTTGATGCCATAACCAGCCCCTGCCACTCCTAGCCTGCCAACCCACTGTTTTCTCAAACCTATGCCTACCTCTTCTTGCCTCAGTTTCTCCTTTGCCTTTGGACAAGAGTTCTTCTTGAACCCCTTTTGGCTCAGTCCATTCATGCTTATGTAATAAAATACCATAAACCAGGTAGATTATAAACAACAGAAATTGACCATAGTCATTGGCGCATGCTCGCAGTCACCTCATAGGTGATACAGGCAGCCCTTTAGGGCCTTATTTATTTATTTATTTATTTTAATTTTAGGAGTGTCTTTTTGAGCCAGAGACTCCCTGTAGCTCCAGCTGGATTGGAACTTGCTATGTAGACCAGGCTGGCCCTGATCTCACAGAGATCCACATGCTTCTGCCTCCAGAATGTTGGAAATAAAGGCATGTGCCACCATGCCTAGCTTATATTATTTTAATTTTTAATTTTTAAAAACATTTTAGCTGGGTGTGATGGCATATGCCTTTAATTCCAGCATTTGGGAGGCAGAGGCAGGCAGATCTCTGTGAGTTCAAAGCCAGCCTGCTCTACATAGTGAGTACCAGACCAGCTTGGGGCTACAGGGAGAGCCTGTCTTAAAAAATACCAAAAGACATTTTTTTTTTAGACAGAGTCTCAAATAGCCCACCCTGGCTTCAAACTCACTGTGTCACCAAGGCTGGCTTTGAACAACTGACCTTCTTATATTCACCTCCTAAGTGCTAGGATCACAGGCGTCTACATGTAGCTTGGGTTTCTACCTTTGCTGTAGGGACAATAATCACATTCATGAGACTGCCACCATTACAGCCTACTCACATCCCAACGACCCATCTCCTAATACTGCCATATTGGTGATTTTAGTTTTTTAAACACAGGTATTTTGTGGAGACACAAGCATTCAAACTATAACATCTTCCAATGTGCCTGGAGCCCCACCAAACCCTGCCTAACTCTCATCAGTCCCTTCCTATGTCCCCTATGGCTCCAAGAGCCCACAGGGTCTCTGTACCCAATTGACTGACCCCACCGATCCATGCTGCTGCTGCCCTTCCTGGCTTTCTTGACTTTCCTGACATTTTTCTGTTCTATCCATTAGGTTGGACCTCTCTCTAGAAGGATACAGCTCAAAAGGCTGATCTGCAACACCCTTTGGGATGCTGGTCAGACAGCCATAGAAAACTGTTTTCAGGACCACCCAATGGTTGCCTAGCCCAGCCTCTTGATTCATACCCTCAGGGCCTCTCTTGCCTTAATTTGAGATTATAGGAGATGAGGAGGACAGTTCTGCCTCTGTTATGGGCTCCAGGCCCTACTCCCTCTGTCTCCCCCTCTCCTCCAAGATGTTCTACACAGGGTGCCAGCTCTGATGATGATCTGGGTCCATTACAATTTCCAGGCCTACCTTGTGCAGGGAGTGAGAATCAGGCAGGATAAGAAAGAGCCAAGGGCAAATGTGGAGCCTGGAAAGATGGTCTAAGTGGGCTTCCCCAAACGGGCATGGTGCCAGAAAATTGGTAGAGTAAGGCTGGCAAGAGCTGTCCAGTCCTGGCTTTTAGGCAGAAGAGATGTGAGACCTGGAACAGCAAGGTCCCAGCAGCTGATCTCACCTCCCACAGAGTGGCCTGTTTACATTCCGTCTGCACACAGTGCCTTCTCCAGACTGCTGGCCCAGCTCCCTCACATGCTGTTATTGTCAACACCTTCCCTGTTGCCTGGTGCCCTGTGGAGGGACACTGTTGTCTGACAGATCTGCCACACCCCACATCCATTAGACAGGACTCAGCGTGATGAAGACTCCTGGGACAGCCAGAGTACTAAGAGACCTTCAGCTCCTGAGCCAACTTCACTGTGAGCTTGGGACCTTTCCTTGCCTTTTTGTCCATGTCAAAGTCAAAGAGAGGTGGATCCTCATCTACTCACAGGAGAATTAGAACAAGAGGTTCACATCTTTCTGACTTGTTCTCCCAGAGCCCAAGCCCACCTTTCCTGTGAGGCCTTCAGTCCCTTACCCTGAAGTAGATAGCATAAGTCTGTGTCAAGAGTCACTAACCGAGACCTTCTTCTACCAAAGGCTGCATGGTGTTTCCTCTATATCCAGACTTCCTGGCTGTTCTGGGACAGAACAGAGGACTTAGTCAAGGGGTGGCTTGGGGTGGACAGAGTAGGACACTGTCTCCACCTATCACACCCTGAATCACACAGAAACAGCTATTTCCTGGAAAGAGAAACCCAAAGACAGGCTAGGGAAAGATAGAGACAGACAGAAAGCAGAGAGACAGAAAGACTCGAGCTGGGGGAGACAGACACAGAATAAAATACGCCAACAGGCCCAAATTGACACCACATGGCTGTCAAGCTGGACCCCAGGGCCCAGCAAACAAGATTTCGTGCTGAGTCAGTTGCCATGGTAACAAGCATGCATGAAATATCCAAGATAACTAGAATAGTGGCAATAACATGTGTTTTGGATAAAAATCTTCCCTGCCCCACCCCCTCCCAAGCATCCATCGAATTATTGAGATAAATTTGGCTCTTACACAAGGACCTTCCCTGAGAGGGGGGGCCAGGGAATTCTAAGGTCGCAGAGTGACAGATACACAGAATCTCAAGGTCCTGTAGCAGTTTTGCTTAGGATACAAAGGTATTATCTCATGTTTCTCTCTCACTGTATCACAGTCTAGATTTGGGTTTCTAGATCCTTTGCTCCACAATACAGAGGCCAGGAAGACTCTGAATTCCTGGTTGAGATCACATACCCAGTCTGAGGAGAGAGGAAGAGTCCCCGAAAACTTCCCCCAAGGTCTTCAGGAGCTACACCAAAGCTAGAGCTACAACGAGGGAGCATGGAGCATCATGGGAGTACCCAGGGAGTGTTGTCACCTTCCCGGGAGCACTCGTCATCTGCACACCCACAGCACGGGCAAGAATATCCAGCAGGAGAAACCGAAGAAGGGAGGGAGGAAGAGACAGGCTCTCTGGGCAGGGGACACTGAAGCTGACACGCACACAGAGAGGTGACTCCTACACCTGGGACGTAGAAGGAGGTAGGTGAGGTCTCAGGAGAGAATAGTCCCTCTCAGAAAGCATCCCACCAGTTCCATGCCTTCCAAGGATCTAAGAGCTCTAAGGTCACCACAGAAAGCCCAGCATGGAGACTGTTCATTTAAGCCCTCTCTGAACACATCAGTGTTCACATCAGTGTTCAGAGTCCCCCTGCAGTTCTCTGAGTCACCCACACAACAGATTCCACAGGAAGAAAACAAAATCTCAAGCCAGAGGTTCTGTCACCTCCTCATCTGCTTGTGCAACCCGTCTGTCCCCATGGCCTCCTGTGGCCTCTGTGCTGGCCTCTGACGGATGGAGCTAGCAATAACTTATCTGGCAAGGCTCTCAGGAGGAGCAAATGCCACAGTGCACGTGGGAGCACTTGGCACGTCATGAAGCTCCGTGTCTAAGTTGTTGACTGCTGTCGTGACTCAGGCAGAGAGGAGCAGACAGGCCAATGAGCCAGGGAGAGGTTGCAGGCAAAGGTTCATACAAGGAGACTCCTTTCTCTAATGCTATTACACCCAGATTTTCCCATCTAAACAACCCACTTCGGCTGTGAGTTCCCATCTTGGAAAGTTTCTGTGAAATGATCCGTGATAAAAACAGGTTTGGGAATGGTCCACCGGGACACAGCAGACCTTGCCTGGCTTGGCACATTCCTCTTGGGAATATCAAAATCAAGTCTTGCCCTAGGGGAATGTGGTATGACATTGCATCTACAGACCCTAACTCCTGACCCCAAGGAGCAGAGTAACACCCCCACTCCTGCATCAGGCACAAACATGGAAGTGACTCTTAAATGACCTTTCAGGCCTTAATGAAGTCCCTGGCACCAGCTCCTTTGAGAACGTAGAATTCTCACAACCCGGAGCAGATTTGCTTCCTTTTTGGCTATTGGGAAAGAGTAAAATCCACCCCACTCATCTCAAGTTCAAAGCCTTTCTTTAGTATCATGCTGTGAAGGATGAAGGCTAAGCCGGCAAGGATAGGTAGAGAAAACAAGAAATGGCTCAGTGTTCGATGCCTAGAGCACTGGTGACAGCCAAGTGTGGAGGGGGATTGGCTTGGGGTCAGGAATATTTCTCAGAAATACTGGGACTATGGAAAGCCTCCTAGAGTGGTGAGAGCTGGAAGTCCCTCGCAAGTGGCATGCCAGCTAGGCGTGCAGGGGAAAATGCACACCAAGGCTGGACCTGCGCCCCTCAGCCATCCCTGGCTCCAACGAGGCTGGTGTGAGGTCTGCTGTAGAGGGTACCACCTCCCCAACTGGCTGCCTTTTCTAGCTCCGCTTTCACTCTCCTCCCTGGTTTTTCCACAGACTCTCTTTGGCCCTCAAGTGATTTTTCCAGCTCTTCATCTGGTTCTATGTGTCACCCAGAGAGGTAGCCTCAGGAGCAGAAGGCCAACTCTGTATGTGTGTGTGCACACATGAGTTCATCGAGGGTAGATGTGGATAATGGAGTGACGGAGTGATGGGGTGAGAGGAAAAGGAATTATTAGCCCCAAGCAGATAATCCTAGTTCTTACTCGGAACTAAGCTAATTGGAACTAGAGAAGCCTAGAGCCTTAGCGGGGGCAAAA
The DNA here is from genome assembly GCA_009823505.1 of Rhizomys pruinosus. Taxonomy (NCBI): domain Eukaryota; kingdom Metazoa; phylum Chordata; class Mammalia; order Rodentia; family Spalacidae; genus Rhizomys; species Rhizomys pruinosus. The sequence continues at coordinate 586,986 of VZQC01005228.1, forward strand.
TGCACATCTACCTGCCAGCTTCATGATTCTCTGGTTCTGAGACGAACAGGAGTAGACAGATCATATAAGAGTCTTAACCTGAAATGGAGGAATCGCTCTCCCTTCCCAATGCCTATGAGCCAGCTGGGACCCCAGCCCAGGCTCCCTGAGGAGCCAGGATAGAATGCAGAGGCAAAAGGCCCACCCAGAAGACTTTGGGGTCTATGGTGTGCCCTGGCTCCAGGATACAGGCACAGTGCTGGCAGCTACTTTTTTTTTCCCTGTATGCCAAGGAGCTTTCTCCCTGGGGATTAGCAAGGCCTTTCTGCCACTCCATCTGGCTGGTACAGGAGCCAGAACACTATCCCTGGCTGCCAGCCAGCCTGTGTCTGGGAGCCAGTGCTCCCTCAGAGACTTGCAGGCGTGTTGCTGGGGCCTTTGGGCAGTGGGGGGAGGGAGGTAGAGGCCTCTGGAGAGGCCCTGGGCCACCCAGCTGGGAAGTACTGACCTTGAAACTCAGCTTGTCCCAGCCACTGGCCTGGGGCTGAAGGTAAATGTGGAGGAGGGTCTCTTATTCTTAGTAACATACATACATACACACACACACACACACACACACACACACACACACACACACACACAGAATACATGACCTATCTATAACCTGGATGACAGGACAGTGGTCTCATAGGCAGTGGCTTTAGCCTTATAAAGGCAAAACCAGATCACTCACTGGGAAAGGCTGACCCTAAACCAAAGTGTAGAAGTACTCTTGCACAGGGGTGAAAGGGGACTGAGATGGCCTCAGGATCTGTGCTGACAGGCCTCATGGGATGAGAAGAAGCTGGAATCTTTCAATGCTGGAGACTGAACCTAGGACCGGAGGCATGCTAGGCAAAACTCTACTATTTAGATACAGCCTTTCCTCTCTGAGTCTTGTTGAAAGAGGGTCTTTATAGCCAAGGAAATTCTAAAGTCAACCTCATTTTGCAGTTTGGGAATCAGAGATTGAATGACTGCTGTATGCCAGGCACTGTTCTGTCACCTGCCCCTGCCCTTCCTTTTTCTTCTCCACTTCCCCCGGAAGTGAAGATAGAGCATCTGGCCTGTAGAGACTAAGGAGTTATCGTACTTGGGAAGGATGTGAGAAATAGAGTGGGTGAGGAAAGTAAACCAAAGACTGGGTCCCAGAAGGGGGCTTTCTAGATGCATACATCCCACATCCCACAGGATAGGCCATTAGGACTCCTCACCAGCCCCCAACCAGGAAGTCCCGTCATGTGGCTCCCAAGATAGCCATATAGCTTGCACTTGTCTCTTCCTTTGTCCTTCCCTGCACTCCCCCTAAGTAAACAAACAGCACTCAGGCAGCACTCTGTTGGCAAACACCTCCAACTTAGCAACTTCTCCCAGAATAAATAAACACTCACTTGCTGCACGCTTACACTCATGCACACTCAAACATGTTCTTTGCTGAACCAGAGATCCTTCCCTGCCCTTTGCATAGTTCCTCACCAGCCCTAGCTGCAAACAAACAGCCTGTGCTCCAAGATAGAACTGAGATCATCTCCTTCTTCCAGGGTGGCACCTCAGTTGCAGAGGCTTGCCCCAGACCCTTGCTCTACCAGCCCACATGACTATAGCTCAGTGTCTCTCTTCCAACAACTACTCACTCTGAGGGGACCGCCAGAACGAGACTCTAGACATTTGGAATGTTACAGAAACAAGGGAGCCTTTGAGATGGCCCAGGAACTAGTTCAAACAGTAGAAATTCTGGGAGAAAAGGTGGCTTTTCCCCAAACCTGAAGGACAAACTTTACAAAGCCCGCATCACAAAACTTCTCATTTCACAAAAGTCCCCTTCCCTGCTTGTCTTTGGAGTATTTCTCTAGCTGTGTTCTTTTGTTGCTGGGAGCACTGAAAGGGGACAAGCTCTACCAAAATGGAAAATTCTTTTTTAAATTATTTATTCTCTGAAAATTTGACACATTTTTATAGTATGTTTGATCATATCCATCCACCACTGCATCCCTCCAACTCTCCCCAAGAGCCCCCACCTCCTAACTTCATGTCCTCTATTATAACTTTTATTATTATTATTACTAACCCTAGGTCCAGTTAGTGCTGCCTATGTGCTCGTGGGTATGGGGCCACCACTGGAGCATGAACCACCTACCACCCACCACCACCTCTCAAAGGAGAGTGACTCCCCTCCCACGGCAACCATCAACTGCAAACCGTAGATCCTTGGGAGATGATAGATAGTGAGATCGCCTACTTACTTCTGGAGTGACAGTCTCAACAAGTCCCTACTGGCATGGGGACTTTCCTATGAGCTGCCTTGTCTTCTTCCTGGGAAGGATGGCTTCCTGTGACACACAGCCTACCACCTAACTACCAATTACCTCTCACCAGCAAGTCAGAAGGGAATGTCAGCTACTAAGAGGCTACATTGAAATGGGGAAATTAGGGGGCTGGAGAGATAGCCTAGTGGTTAAGAGCACCGACTGCTCTTGCAGAGGACCTGGGTTCAATCCCCAGCACCCACATGGCGGCTAAGAACCGTCTGTAACTTCAATTCCAGGAGAACTCCAGTTCCAGGGGAATCCAAGACCCTCTTCTGACCTCCAAGGCATTGCACGACACGGGTGCACAGACCTACATGCAGACAGTACATTCATACACATACAAAAATAAATAAAATTAAAAAAAAAAGAAATGGGGAAATTAGAAAGGCAAAGTCACAGAAGCCAGAGAGACCATCTGTGGTTGAGCCCAGGATCACTGAGGTAGGGTGATGTGTTGAAGGGAGACAAGTGGAATGTCTAAGACCAGACAGGCCAGCACTGGACAGAACAGCACGTGAGTCTTAGCACCAGGCACATCTGGTTTCAGAGCTCAGAGTTTTTGATGTTAGCTGTGGGACATTGGAAATTTACTTCCTTCTGTCTCCAAAATGGAGAAAATACGCATTTTTTGTGATTATTTTAAAGATTAATAAAGTGCTGTATACCATGTCCCCAGCACCAACACTGTTGCCCTTGTACTGATGGACAGATGGGGCATAATTTACCTCTCCGCCATTGCTGTAGGGGGGAAAAACATATTTGCTGAGTTGAAACAGATGGGATATAAAAAAGTACATTATAATATAAATGATCAGGAGCTGGAGAGATGGTTCAGTGGTTAAGAGCACTACATGCTCTTGCAGAGGACCTGGGTTCAGTTCCCAGCACCCACATGGTGGCTAACAATCGTCCGTAACTCCAATTCCAGGGAAATGCAACAGCTTCTTCTGACTCCATGGGGATTGCATGACACAGGTACATTTACACACATGCAGGCAATACACTCATACACAGAAAATTTTAAATGATAAATAAAATATTAATAATGATGGAAAAAATTGAGGCATTTTTATTAAAATAGTTTTATTGTTCAGATTAATCTGGCTGTTATATTTTTCTGAAGTCCAAGTCTCATTTATTAATGATGACATCATAATATACTATAATCAACCTTCAGTATCCATAAGGGATTTGTCCCAGGCCTTTCACAGATGCAAAAACCTGCAGGTGCTCAAGGCCTTTATAAAACTTGTGGTAGCATTTGCATATAAACTATGCATAAAATTCTCTCATATATTTTAAATCTTTTTAAAATTACTTATGGTTGCCTAAATACTATGTAAATGCTATATAAATATTTGTTATACTCTACTGGTTACAGAGCAGTAACAAGAAAAAACAAGTGTGTGGATGTTCAGGACAGATGCAATTTTTTCTGAGTATTTCCCATCTGAAGTTGATGAGTCTATGGATAAGAAAGAAGGACAATATTTTTAGTCAGATACAAATGATTTTTAATATAGCAATAAAAGCAGAGTGCATCTTTATCCTACTCATCAAGAAGGTATCACTTTTACTTACATTGGAACATTGCCACAATAATAAGAAACTAACAGTGGCCAAGCACAAGGCATACCAAGCAGGCCTGGCACTGTGGTGGAACTCAGGTACATCGCTCAAAGGCCAGGCATGAGAGGTGAGGGCCCTGAGGAGGTAGATCATCCTGGGTGCTCAGCTGTATCCTACCCCCTCATCGACACCCGTGGCCCTTTTCTAAGTTTACTGCATCTCTCTGTCACCTGGGGCTGCATTGCCTGTGAACTTCTGTCAGTGTCAGCAGACATCAGAGTCTGCACTCAGTGTGAGGACACTCAGGAAGACCAGGAGGGTCCAATATTAGATACTAGTATGCTGACAACACTGAGTCTGCAGAAGCAGTCGGTTCTGAGCTGAGAAGACAGCCTGTTCCCAAGGGCGAAAGGCCCAAGACCAAATGCTGGCTAGCCAAGTGTTGAGAAATCAACCATTATGGAGTGTTGCTGATTACAAGCCTGCATGGCCAGGATTCAAAGCCAGGAGACCAGGCCTTAGAACTAGGAAGGATGTGGGAAGGCACTGTGGGAACCGAGCAGCTCGAAAAGGACTTGATAGAGGACTGAAGACTGTCTGAACTAGGAATGTCTGCACTTTGCCAAGCGAAGGCCTCCAGGCCAGAGTTAATGACGAAAGGTCAAAGAAGCACCGTATAGATTAGAGTATGGAGACAATGTGTAAATTAACTGTGGAAGCTCCACCTAGAACCTCTTAATACAAATCTTTATCAGCTTAAGTGACTGAAAATGGCAGGACACACTAACAGTTAAGAACTTGGTTCACAGCTTTTCCATATCACTTGCTAGCTCCAATGTTAACCTATCCTCTCTACGCCTCAGTTTTCTCATCTTTTTTTTTTTTTTTTTTTTTTGGTCTTTTTGTGACAGGTTCTCTCTATAGCCTCCAGCTGGCCTGGAACTCACTCTGTAGACCAGGCTGGCCTTGAACTCACAGAGATCCGCCTGCCTCTGCCTCCCAAGTGCCAGGTCATCTTTAACATCATAGGGTAATTGTGTTTCTGTGTAGTAAGTGGTGTGATGGATGTAAAAGTGCTAGCACTTGGCCTGGCCTTATGGAAAGTGTACAACAAAAGCTAGGCATTGTTACCAATTAAACAGTAATCAATGTCTATTCTAGACCACACGCTATACTTTGTGTTGAGATAAAAAGAAGTGGACACTGTTCTCAAGGAGTTTAGACCCCAAGGGGTGAACAGAAGTTGCTTCAAATGAGCAATTACAGTAGATTATGATGTTTCCACAGTATTGAACACCAGAAAGGAGGTGGAGGAAAACTCTCTGTAGTTTACTTTAGGAAATCAGGAACTGCCTCCAGAAGGACATAAGGCAAGAGCAGCGCCTGGAAAGAAGAACGGGAGTTTTTCTGGCAGACAAGTCAAGAAAGGGTAGTACAGTCAGAGGTAGGAATGAGGGTAAGGACACAGAGTCCTGGGAACCTGCCCTGTTCTAGGAGTCAGAGCAGTGAACTGCTGCACTGCTGCATCATAAACAGGAGCTGTGGGGAGGGATACTGAGGCCGGGCCGACAGTGTGATGTCTGATCTTGATTGTCAGCTTGACTGGATTGAGAGATGTTCATAAAATTAGCAAAGCAGGGCCAGGCTTGGTGACATACAACTTCATTCCCAGGTCTCGGGAGGCAGAGGCAGGCAGATCTTCATGAGTTTGAAGCCAGTCTGATCTACAAAGCAAACTCCAGGCCAGCCAGGGCTACACAGTGAGAACCTACCTCAAGAAAACAAAAATGAGCAGAACACACTTCTATCTGTGTCTTTTAGAAGCTTCTAAAGATGACTGGCATATGAAACAGCAACTGCAGTAGAAGACCCATCGTAAACATGAAGGGTAACACCAGCCAATAAATGGAAAGACGGCGGAAGAATGCCCAGGCCACCTCCAAGCTCAAATCTTCCTGAACAGCTACATCTATCCATCGCCTCTACCACCTCATATGGAAATCAGGCTCCAGCTTCTTCAGTCTTTCTTTTTTAGTCCCAGCTGGCTTGGAACTTGCTATGTAGACCAGGCTGGCCTTGAACCCACGGAGATCTGCCTGCCTCTGCTGGGATTAAAGGTGTGCACCACCACGCCCAGCCCACTTCTTCAGTCTTTGAACATGGACTTAAGCCCATGGCTCTCCAAGGACCTTGAAGGCTGTTAGCCTCGGCCTATAGCTGTGTCGCTGAGCTCCCTTGTTCTGAAGCTCCAGGCTTCTTAGACCGAGCAGCTGATTGTGTGACTCTCCAGTCTGAAGATAGGCATCGTGGGACCGTTTATCCTATGATTATATAAACAAATCTAACAAAAACCATAACTTTCTTATATCTGGTCTATTGGTTCTGCTCCTCTAGAGATTCCCTACTAATATAGATGGGGACCAGGTCATAAAGGATTTTCTAGTTGCTGTGCTAAAGAATTCTCATTTGGGGGCTGGAGAGATAGCTCAGAGGTTAAGAGTGCTGACTGCTCTTGCAGAGGACCCAGGTTTGATTCCCAGCACCCACATGGCGGCTAAGAACCATCTTTAACTCCAGTTCTAGGGGAATCTGACACCTTTTTCTGACCTCTGCGGCATTGTACGACATGGGTGCACCAGCCTACATGCAGACAGTACACTCATACATTAACAAAAACAAAAAAGGAATTCTCATTTTATTCCTGAGAGTGATGAAAAGCCACCAAAGAAGTTTAAATAAGGGAAGAATATATTAGATAACTGTCACTCTGCTGTGTGTAGAGTGGATCAGAATGGGTAAAACAAGGTAGAGGGGAACCAGTTAGGCAACTGCAGCAAAGGCAAGAAGCAAGAATCTGAAGGAAGGAAGCAGGGATAGGGCTGGTACAGAGCAGATGGTTGCTTTAGTGGAGAAACTAGCAAAAATGTCGGGAAGAAAGGCGAAGCCCTGAGGAATGGCACCCTCCTCTCAGATGACATCGTCACAAATGCATATAGTGTATAAAACTATAGATGCTAACATAAGTAGATTTAGGGCATAGAGGGGACCTTGCACATAGTCCTGCTCAACGTGGAGTTCAGAAGAGATGTTGGCTAGAAGTGCAGATCTGAGTTTGGGGGCCTGAGGGTGTAGCTGAGACAGATGGGGGTAGTGTATGCTAAGTGAGAAGAGAATAAAGTGTTGGATAGTCAGGACAACCACAAGAACCCTCAACCAATGTGTGTGGATTTAGTAGAGGCGGGAGGCACAGAGAGTCTGAAAAGAATCCCCAAAGTGGCAGAAAAAGATACAGAAAAGAGCAATACCACAGTGTCTAAAAGAGCAAAGCCCGGGGCTGGAGAGATGGCCTAGCGGCTGGGAGTGCCGACCACTCTTGCAGAGGACCCGGGTTCGATCCCCAGCACCCACATGGCGGCCGAGAACCGTCTGAAACTCCAATTCCAGGAGAACTCCAGTTCCAGGGGAATTCGAAGCCCTCTTCTGACCTCCGCGGCATTGCACGACACGGGTGCACAGACCTGCATGCAGACAGCACATTCATACACGTACAGAAATAAATAAAATTAAAAAAATATTAAAAAAAAGAGCAAAGCCCATGAGGATGGAAGGAAAGTTAAGGGCGTCAAATACCACTGAAAAGAACTGAAAAGACTTAAAATAGATTACATGTGGTCCTTGATGACTGCACAGTGATGTATCCCTGTTGACAATGCCAGCCTGTGCCAGACCACAATGGATTGAGGAAAGCAAAATGAAAGGAGAAAATGCAGTTATTCTTTTGAGAAGCTTGGCCCAAAGGGAAGCTGAGTGGGACAACAGTTAGAGAGGGACTTCAGGTGGAAGAAAGGTTTAACCTTTGCTTTTTAGCATGGAAAAGTCTTGAATACATGTATATGCTAAGAAAAGATCGAGCCTGAAGATCGAAGATAAAAAAGAAAAGATAACAGAAGGTTCCAGGTTCCAGAAGACATAGGAAGAATTCTGGAGACATGTTTCCTCTACTTGAAATGCTGTTCTTTAGGTTCGGTTCCCCCAGAAAACACTCAGAGATTTTCATAAAGGAGAACTATTATGATCCTGCCATCTTGGGAGCACCACTTGTGAGGGAGCAAAGGGGAGAAGACAGGGGCCCTGGCGAAGTCCTGCAGGGCTGAAGTGCATGGAGAACCTGGAGCAGAAGCTCAGGCAGCTCTGGGCGAGGCTGGACTAACTGCGGAGGAGCGCGCCAGCCAGGGCAGGCAGATTTGTAGAGAGCATCAAGAAATGGAAGAAACTCTTTCCTGATAGACTCCTTCTCCTCTTCAAAATGCTCAGTTATTAAGAAGGAGAGTTGTGTTTTGAGCAGCAGTGAGGTCTGGGATGACAGGAGGAATCACATGGGACGGTCGCTGAATCTTCTCAAGGGTCCAAAAACGATTAGATGTCATAAATCTATAGTATCACCAACTTCTAGGTATAGTTACTTTCCTCAGAAGTGCAAGCAGAAGAGGCTAGGGCGGGAGGGGGCTTGTTTAGGGTTCATCTGAACTGCATTTTTCTGTTCTGGCATGCTTCCTGCCCTGAGCACTGCTGTCCCAAGTAGGCCTAGGGAGGGGCCTGCGGGTCATGCCTCTACTTGAAGCCTTCTTTTCTCTCTCTCGGGGTTGCTATTTATTGTGTCTTGGCCAACTCAGCCATCTAAATGTTGGAAGAAAAAAAAAAAAACACAGAGTACATATCAAGTCATTCCCAGAATCAAACTTCAGAGTGATTTAGAGATGAGTGAGTCAGAGACATGTGGATTAAATTTTCCTCTAACTACACACTCAGTTGGAAAATCCTAGACTGGGACTTGGGATTGATATGTCCCATTTGGGACACCCAAGTCATAATAAAGGGGTAACAAGTATATTCACTTCCCATCACACAAAGCTCTGAACATGTCAGCCCAAGGCTCTGCAAATTACCAAGACTGAAGACCACTGGAGCACACTTCTAGGAGGTAGCACTACGGTACCCTGGGAACAACCCAAGCTGAAGTTCTCATGGGGCCCAGCCCAGGGCAAAGACTTGCTTTTCTGTCCTCATTCACCCTGTTTAAATAAATGAAGGGCTTCTTGAGGCCACGAGGAAAATGCGAAAATGATTTCAAGAAAATGAATTCCAAGTGAGCTCAGATCTCTTCTTTATTTCTCAAAACAAGGTTAGGTAGCAGGTTCATTTCTTGAATTAATGAGTCTAAGGGGAATGTGAAGAAGGAAAGACCAGTATTTTGTGCAGGACAAAATGCTGGAGAAATGGCTCAGGAGTTAAGAGCACTTATTGCTCTTACGGAGAACCCAAGTTTCAATTCCTAGGCCCTACATTAGGCCGCTCATAAACACCTGTAACACCAGCTCTAGGGGTATCTGATGCCTCAGGTCTCCATGGGAACTGGCGCTTACATTCACAGATCCACACAGAGGCAAACATGCTTACACATAATTAAAAATAAAACAAATCTTTTAAAAAAAGAGCTAAGATATGTAGTTCTTCACTCGACTTTGTGATGAAGTTCACCATTACCTCAAGGTTTCCACATTGTTCACTAAAAAATTAAATTTTGGGTTAGATGATGATGTCTAATCTTTTTTTTTTTTTTTTTTTGGTCTTTTTGAGACAGGGTCTCCCTTTAGTTCTAGCTGGCTGGAGCTTGCTCTGTAGACCAGGCTGGCCTTGATCTCACAGAGATCCGCCTGCCTTCCGAGTGTTAGGATTAAAGGCATGCACCACCATGCCAGGCAATGATGTCTAACCTTTTATCCCTTGATTTTCCTTGTCTAGATCTGTTATGCTTCTTCCAAACCTGTCTTTCCTCTTCTCAAGGGACATGAGAACACTGGTGAACAAATATGTTGAATTTTTCTACCTGTGCCTCACTCTAAGTTTGAGCAATTCTCTAAGCTACCATTAACCATCAAGCAAACATTCATTGACACCAATTTCTTTCTACTACTTCTAGCTATAGCTGGACACACAGACATGTAACAACTTCCTTCAAAAGAAGAAGAGAAGAAGTCTTCCATGGACCCAGGGGCCAAAAGTTTGAGCAAAAAATAAAGTTAGGAGCTGGCCAACTATGATTCCCCCTCCAAACTTCCCCTAATCAGCCACCTAGTGAACTCTTTTTCCCAGTTCTCACTTCCCAGAATATTACCTGGGACAAAATGAAGTAATGACACATATCTTGATCTCACAGTGAGGATGGAGAGGGGCGAGATGGGTCAAGCAGTGAGGCTTCATGTCAGGTGGCAGTAGCTGGCAGTCCGCCACATCCTCTCAAAGGAATGATGGTGGGAGGGGAGCCCGCTAGAGTCTTGAAATGGAATGCTGCTGTGTTGGGGACGCACGGGGCTCCACACCAGCTGTCCTGCAGATGGGGAAGAGCCCTGAAGTCTTGAGTTTATGTTTCTAAAAGAACTCCCCTCCCCCTCTTCTCCGCTCAGTCTCCTGCTGTATTATGGGTTTTTTGTGAGGTTTAGAAAAATAAACAGAATCTAACCATAACTGTCTGAAAGTGCTAAATTACCAAGGAAGACATAACAGATTAGCAGTGCAAATTAAGCTTGGGTGGGAGATGGCCAGTGCACGGGGAAGCTGAGAACAGCACACAAGAGTAGTGGTTTCCAGCCGGCTCTCCCTCTGGGCGGAGCTGCCTCTGTAGACCGCAAGCTGAGTCTAACTACAAGAGACTCTGCTTTAGAAGTAGGGAACTAGAAAACCAGCTGTTCTCCTGTACTTGAAAGATCTATGCAAGACCACCTAGCTTATAAGTGGGTTTCAGGTAGGACTGACTTTTATCCCGTCGCAGCTGAACCTCACTTCCATTTTAAGAGACAAACTTTCTTGAATGAACCTGAAGAACATTATGTTGATTAGCATAAACCAAGCACAGGAAAAAGAATACTTCATGTTCTCCCTTATATGTGGAATATTTTAAAAGTCAACTATTTAGAAACAGGGGATGAGATGGTGGTTAGCAGAGGCTGGGGGCCCCAAGCACTGGGGAGATACTGGTTAAAGGACAGGAGGAAGAAGCTCAGAAACCTATTTACATCACAGTGATGACAGAAACAATATACTGTACGTTAGAAAACTGCTCTGAAAGTACATTTCAAGTGCTCTTACCACAATCAAATGTGAGTGAGGCAACCCATTTGTTAAATACCTCAATTTAGCTGTTCTATAGTGCATATATTTATCAAAGCATTATGTTATACACCACAGATATGAATAGGTTTTTCTTGTCAATTAAAAAACAAATGAAGCTGGGTGTGGTGGCACACGCCTTTAATCTCATCACTTGGGAGGCAGAGGCAGGCGGGTCTCTGGGAGTTCAAGGCCAGCCTGGTCTACAAAGTCAGTTCCAGGACAGCCGGAGCTACAGGGAGACCCTGTCTCAAAAAGACCAAAAAAAAAAAAAGAAAAAAAGAGACAATCTTACCTTTCTTCCAGGAATCTATTGGTAGGGATCAAGAGACTAAACCATATGATGGCACTGAAAAGGAACGAAGAATGCAGGTCTAGTTTCCCAGTTGACAAATGAATAAGCTCAGCCTCATGGAGAACAAGATCCCTCACCAGTGAGCAGCAGAGCTTCGATTAAAACCCAGCTCTCCTGAATCCCAGGACAGACTTACCATTTGAAACAACTACTTGCAGTCTTTGCAGCTAACATGCCAATCCTGCTTTCCTCTCTATTTTCTAGGGAGTCGGTACCAATGAATTTGCATGTTTTCAGCCAGTCTGCAGCCCCAGCTTCCATGGCTTTGAAGTTCCTGTATCTTAGTCTTAAGGTCTCCGCAGTTCAAGTCCATAGTTTATACTTATTGAGGCCCTGCTATTTGTCAGGCAAAGTGTTAAGCACCAGGAACTCAAAGGTGAATAAGGCACAGACCCCATCCTTAGAGATTTACAGACAGACAGCAAGGAAACTGCTGGAGTTCTTCCTGACACACAACCAGAGCTCCTCTGCTAACTGCACTCACCACCCCCCTCCAGTTTTTAGAATGCATGAAGGGTGGCCAGGTAGTAGAACGTACTGAAATAATCTACAGTCTATAAAGTGCTCTTCTAGCTTCCAGAAAGGAAATTTCCCAACTTCTCCCCTCACCAGGTGGGTAAACAAATATGAAATGTCTCTTATAGGCTCCTGTACTGGGGGTACAGTTCAAGATGTGATTGGGGCTTTGGGGATCCTAAAGGATGGATTCATCCTTTAATGGATTCATAATATGATAGCGTCATCAGGAGGGGGTAGAAAGTAGTAGTAGATAGGGCTTAGCTGGAGCCCGTGGTTCACGGGGGTTGTGTCCCTGAAACGTGTATCTTGCCCCCTGCCCTTTCTCCTCTCTATTTCCTGAGTCCCCTGAAGTGAGCAGCCTCTGCGCCATGTTTCAACCACCGTAACACCCTGCCTCACCTCAGGCCTGACACAATGGATCCAATCAACCATGGACTGATGCTTCTGAAGCTATGACCCAAAATAAATAATCCCTCCCTTTTGGATTGCTTTTCTTGGGTATTTGTCACAGCAACAGAAAGCTAACACAATGTGAAAGGATTCTAGTTTCCTAACAGATCAAGGGTCAGATAACCCAGATTTGAATTATAGTTTCACAGTGTACCAGCAAGAAGACAATAGGTAAGCTGCCTCACCTTTCTGGGCCTCAGCAGCTTGTAAAACAAGCGAGAGTGGAACCTACCTTATAAAACTGTATTGAAAATCGAACACAATTCAAAGGTCCAAGCATGGCTCACAGGAGGTCTCAGGAAATGCTTCTTGCCTTCCTTTTTCTGAAGCACTGATCTCAGTGACCAGGTATCACCTAACACATGACACATACAGAAGGGTTTCAATGCTACTTTTTTGGGAGACTGTCAAGGCTGATTCCCTTCCAGGCACAGAGCTGACTTGCCACCTTGTCCCTGAGGAAATGTGACTTCCCTCCTCAAGTCTGCCCGAACAAGACCCCTAAGCCTTAGTTCACCTGGACACCCCTGCCTGCTGGCTCAGCCTTCTTCCTTTGAGCTCCCATTGCAAAGAGACAAAATTGTTCTCATCTATGCCATATTTCTGTTCCATCATGAGCAAAGTCAAAGCTGTGTGGGAGCTGTGGTCCATAAAGAGGAAATTCTCTCTTCCTTGATGGGAAAGACCTGTAACTCTATACTTACTGTCTATGTTACATTGGCCCTATTGGGCCTCAGTTTCTTCATCTGTAAAATCTGTCAGAGCCAGAGGATGGGAGGAGAGCTGTGAAATGCTGTTTTCTAGTCACAACACGACTGTTATACTCATGAACTGACTGCATCTGTGGTCACCTACACAATACCTGCACAAGACCAAGGCAGCAAGATCATGAAACATTCCAGCAGGCAGCACCAGTTAGAGAGAGAGAGAGAGAGAGAGAGGTTAGAGGGGGTCCTGAAGGAGTAACAAGACGTAGGGGATATGATCAAGATACATTGTATACATGTGTGACCAAGATACATTGTATACATGTATGAAATTGTCCAAGAATAAATAAAAGATTTTTTTTCTAAAAGCAAGGAAGCAAGGTCCTCTTTTCTCCACCTGAGCTAGCTGGGGGAGGCAGGAAGCTGAGGGTGGATCTAAGAGCCGAGCCAGAGCTGTCTCCTCAGCTTGATGTGGGGAGCACTCTTGGCAAGGAGCAGCTGTTCCCAGCGCAGCCAGCTCCAAGGTGAAATCCATCACCAGCACTGGAGACGGAGATAAGATAGAGGAAAGTAAATCACCACTCCCCAGATAAGGAGACAGGCCTGGGGCCTGAAAAATGCAGCTTTCCTGCCAGCTGTCCACTTCTACAAGCTACAATGCAGAGCAGAGGGCTAGGTGGAAAAGAACCCAGACTCCAGGCCCCTCCTTGCAAAGCGAGAGAGATTCAGCCTTGGCTTCCTCCTCTAGCCACAGCCCCATCTGATAGGAGCAACAGGCATTTTTATTGGACCGCTCTTGGCAAAAAACAAACCCACCAGCACAACACACACGCAAAAAAAAAAAAAAAAAAAAAAAAGGTGGTCTCTCCATTGGCATCAGAGATTAAAAATAAAGGGCTAGGTGTGGTCCACACAGTCCAAGTTCAAGTCCTGATTCTAAGTACTTTGAAATTCTTTTTCTTTCATTTCTTTTTAAATATTTTCTTCCTCTTTTTTTCTTTTTCTTTCTTTTTTTTCTTTTTATTTTCAGTTAAAGGGATCAAACCTTTTCTGAGGGTTTCACCAGGACTTGGGTGGCTTGTGTCTATAACCCCAGCTCCTGGGAGGAGGCTTCGGCCGCAGAAGCAGGAGAACCACAAATTGAAGGCCAGCCTAGGTTACGCAGCAGGAGTATCTCAAAAACAGAAAAGCACCCAGGGCATCGGCAAGGCTAGGCAAACTCTCTACCCGAGAGCTCCATCTCTACCCTTAAGCAATCTTAAAAATCATCTGCTTAATTGTGAGGAGCCTCAGTTTTTAATAAGGGTAATGTGAACACTACTTTATGGAGCTGTTTTGAAGACTAAACATGATCACTTTTGAGGAACACCTAGTAGAGTACCTTGTGCATAGAAAGTGCTTGATCCCCTGTAGCCTAGTTACCTCCCTGGCTTCCTTTTATCTCATTTGGAATAGTCATCTTTTTTTGCAAAGCTGGTCACCTCAGCCCCTTTGGCTGAACCTTAGCAAACAGTGACTTTCCTTGCCCTCTCGTCCTGAGTCATTGTCATGAGTGTCTCCAGTGTAAGAACTCCCCTTCCCACTTCCAAAACTCTATGTGAGGTGCAGGTCTGACTGGTTGAGACTGGAGCGATTACAAAGAGACCTTGGGACCACCAGTCATGAAGGGGAAGAAAATCACAGGAGCTACCGGAAGGCCAGAGTGTTCTGAGGGGAGGGGGTGGCCAGGAGGAGGGGTGGGAAGAAAAGAAGAATGACGGGTGGGAGGTCCTTCAGTCAGAGGGCCCGAGACTGCTCCCAGATAGAACCGCATGTCTCCGCACCCTCTCAGCCTTGTCTTGAGCTTTCCTTTCATCGTTATGCATCAAGCCACATGGAAGGCCACTTAATGCAAAAGTCGGTTCTGTTGGTGTGGAAGGGTGTGCTGGAGGGATGGGTGCTGCAGGAAAGATGGTCTGGAGATGAGAGAAGGGGCTGCTACAGAGACATGGATAATCAGGGATATGGGGGCGCTGACTGAACCATCTTCCTCCTCCTAGGATTCCCCCTGCAGCCCACTGGTTTGCCCTTTGAAGAGAGTCAGAGTCCCATGGACTGACACACACTTCCCCTTAGTGGAAACCCCACAGTGAGAAGCAGACAGCTGAGATCAAGGAGTGACAGAACATGAGTGGATATACAAATAGCCAAGATTAACTATCCCCATTGTATACACAGAGGCTTTGCTAACACTCGGCCAATTAGAAAACTAATCTAAACAGCCTCTGGCTTCCAGGGTCCTCTCAGATCACTTCCAAACAGCTGTTCGCCTTGCACTTGCTACTGCTGCAGCAAGTGCCGAGACTTCTTGGGGTTGGGTCCCCACTTGAGCCTCAAGGGCTCCTCAAGAGCAAAGGATTGTGTCACTTCCAGCCCCTGCCCCTGTTCTCAGGTCTTGCTGCTGCTGAACACAGTACTCCCCATCTCTGCCTCTGAGAAGCCTTCCCAGAGCCCCAAGCAGAGGGATCATCACAGCGCTTTCCATGTCACGTGGCCACATAGCTGGGAGTTAGACATGGAAGGTGGAAAGAAGCCTTTGATGTCTGACAAATAAGAATTAAAAAAAAACAAAACTCAGTCTCTCAACACTAGGATCTCTGTAAGTCTGTCTGCCTCGCTGAAAGAGGATAATCGTTATATCATGATAGAGTATAAAGCATGCACATATGTGTGCATATACTCATGTTTATATGTAGGTATATGCATACAGTTCCTGGACACTATAAGCATTCCATACATGATGTTTTCCATTATCATTATTTTTATTACTCATATGCCACCAGTCTTTAACTGTCAAGTTACCTGAGGGCTTTAGGAGCAGGTGGCCTCTAACAAGGCCCCAATAGTCTGTATCTCTGGGCATTAATGCCCTTCTGTAATTCTTTCTCCTTGAGCATGAATGGACACTCTAACCAACAGGATACAAAACCAAAATTCTAGGATGTCGAGTTCACTATCAGGCAACATGGGATCCTAACTTCCATTCTTCCCTTCCCCCCATTCTCAGTTTTTATTGGTTTTTTGTTTTGTTTTGTTTTGTTTTGTTTTTGTTTTTTGTTCTTTTTGAGACAGGGTCCCCTGTAGCCCCAGCTGTCCTGGAACTTACTCTGTAGACCAGGCTGGCCTTGAATCCACAGGGGTCCACCTGCCTCTGCCTCCCATTAAAGGCATGCGCCACCACACCTGGCCCCAGGTTTGATGTCTTGTTTTTTTTTTTTTTTTAAATGAATGTACTGTCTGCATGTAGGTTGGTGCACCCATGTCGTGCAATGCTGTGGAGGTCAGAAGACTGTGTAAGATTCCTCTGGAACTGGAGTTGAAGACAGTTCTTAGCTGCCATGTGGGTGCTGGGAATCGAACCCGGGTCCTCTGCAAGAGCAGTCGGTGCTCTTAACCACTGAGCCATCTCTCCAGCCCCATCAGTTTGTATGTTGAAATGGAGCAAGCTGCCATGGTAAAGAGGGCCACGTAATGAGTGCTGAGCCCAGGTTTTGTGGACAGCAAAGACCAAATCCTGAAGACAAAGTCTCTCAAAGACTAAATTCTGAAGACAAGCACATAGCCCCAGAAATAGGTCTTTCCCCCAAGTGAGTCTTTAGAGTTGACCCCAGCCCTGGCCAAAGTTTTGATTATAGCAATTTGAGAGATCTGAAGGCAGAGGACCCAACTAAGTCATGTTTTGATTCCTGGACTACAGATACTGAGAGAGAATATCTGGGTGTGTTCAAAACACTATGTGTTAAGCTGGGCATAGTGATGAAGCCCTAACCCCAAGCCTAACCCTAACCCATGAAAGTTGCAGGCTGGTGGCCAGCCTGGGCTGCACAGTAAAACCTTAAAAAACCAGCTCAGTAGTAGAATGTTTACCTAGCATGTAGCAAGGCCCTGGATTCAATCTCCTCGAACAAACACACATACACATTCATACACACACACACACACACACACACACACACACACACACACACAATGTACTCATGCATGCACACACACTGTGCATTATAAAAATTTGTTACACAAAAATGTATAGCAAATACAGCTTGTTTGTATTCTTAGCACAGCATATAGACTGGAAATCCAGTGTGGGCTGAGTGGACAATGGACAGACAGACAGATGGATGGGTGGATGGATGGATGGATGAGTGAATGAGTGAATGAGTGATAACAGAAATCCTTTTCCAGACCTAAGAAAGTCCTAATGGCCACTTCCAGGAAAGGGCTTCCACCTCTGCATCCTTTGTCCCCCTTCTTTCTCATTTGCAGCCCCAGGTTCCTGCCCCTGCTTATTGAATTTAGTCATTCTCTCTGGGTTTTTATTTTCTTCCTTTAAAAAAAAAAGAAAAAAGAAATCCAACTCTCTCAAATATATCTGACCCGGGTGAATTGGAATAATTTCTGATGGAAAGCAGTCTTGTCCAGAAAGGCTTTACCCACCCTGCTTAGGAATGTGGTTGCTGCAGATATTAAAACAGACCTGCAGGCGTCTGCACAGAGTGCAGAGCCCTGCCAGGAATGACCTCAGCCTGCACAGCAGGGCTCTTACCTATGAAAAGCTGCTGCTCTAGGCTAGATCACAACAGGACCCTCCCTCCCCAAATCTTTCCCCTTCCAGGTACCTCGTGCTGTACCCTCTACACCAATGCCTGAGGCGTTCCCCTTACAAGCTTAGTACTAAAAGTCAGAGAGGTGCCATCAGACCTCGGGAGGATGACTGAAGACCTTTGTCTCTTGCAAGTGGCTTTGGCTAAAGGACGTGGGTTTGGGGATTACTAGTCCTTCTTCCTGGTCCCCCTTTCCTGCTTGTTCCCTTTCCTCCAGACAGCGCTGAGGGATCTCATTCTATTGGAATAGTAGTACCAAGCTTCACTTAGTTTACAAGGGCCACCATGCAGGGAAAGGTGGGGCTCTTGGGACAGAACCAGAGACCAGTAATCCTCATCATGATGTCTCCCCACCGTGTGACTGAGGTTCCCCCTGGGCCTTGGGCTTTACCCTGCTTCATTCAATCCCCATTCCCAAATGTGAACATATCTAAGATGAAGTAGAGACTTGTTAATATTAGATTTCTCAGGATAATTTCAATCATAACATATTCCAGCCTCTAACCCCACAACCTATCCTTTGATACTCCCAGTAATGACAGCTAACATTTATCCAGCCCATTCTTCTCTGCAAGGCACTTTTATATATGCTATTTCTCACAAGAATCCTACAAAACTTTTAGCCTCATTTGACAAATGAAAATGGTGGTTCATAGTATATCCATTCTTGTTCTTTGTCCTTGTCTCTTCCACATAGACTCTGGAGAGCTAAGCTGGGAGGCTTCATGTGGATTGGCTACGGGCCTTCAAGTCTAGAGACCTGGGTTTAAAATTCTGGCCCTGCCCCTCAGAAGAGGAATGACTTCAATCATTTAATCCATTTGTCCGGCTAAAGGGCAAGAATGGGACAATGTACTACGTACATTTCGGTAAGAAGTGACCAACATGTAAATAAGATGTAAAGTTGGAGGCAAATGGGCAGTACCGATTTGGGAGAGTCACTGGTGGTGGGAAAAAAATGAGGTTATGAATCAGGACACCTTGCTTTAGGTTCCTGTTCTGCCCGATACTTACTGTGTAACCAAGAAAATTTCGCTTCTCTGAACCACCACTTTTTCATTTATTAAAAGGGGTGATACTGATAAACTGGATGACCTTTGGAATGATTTCTTGCTCAAAAGCCATGATTCTTTGATTCAGTTTCTTCTTGGGAAAGGAACCACTTAGCCGACTCTTACAAAGCTGTCATGAGGACCCTGGGCCTCAACTGCAGCCAACGTACCTCTCCATTCCTGACTCCTTTCCCCAGCCTTCTGCAGCACACTGTGACTTCCTTTAGCTAAGCCCATGAGCTCCCAAAGTCCTGTGTCCTTGTGTCTCCCTGGCCAGTGATTATTGCCCAACTCAGTTCCACACCAGACAGGCTGGCACTTGGCTGATCTCTTCCGGATGTCTGAGAGCCTGGGCTGAAGGTTAGTCACAATCCCCAGTGCCCAAGGGGACCCAGGGGAAGCCTGCAGCTGCTCTCTGCTGTCAGCTGAACAATGCAGACCTTGTCAGGTCCCCTGCTGAGCCTTCTTTTAGGGGTGTTCGGATTGCAGCATTAATGGGGACCTCTCAGCTGCTTCCTACTCCTTGAGTCTCAGCACAGATCCCTTAACAAAGGTGCTCAGCCTGATCTTCATCCAATGAGAGCCCCAGCAGCTGGGAGTGCATGAAAGTTTTAGCATTATCTCAGAGCCAAAAGCCAAACTTCTCCTACCGGACCCCAGTGACAAAAGGCCTGGGACCTCTGCGTCTAGTGCATATCAGCCAGGCCTGGGTACAAGAATGAAGGTCAGTTTTCAGGAACCTTTGGGAGATCATTTTATGGTCTCTTGAGTTACCAACAGGAATCTTCTAGTAGCTGTACCCCACTTGGAACTTCTTGTGCTAAGCTGACACCCACTTCAACAAGGCTTCTTCTTCTCTCTGCCTCCGGAGCTCAGCTGTCCCCTTCATTACCAAGCACATGCCAGTGCCCAAACTTAAATGTCTTTCCCTATTTCCACAGCAGCCCCAGGCCTTTCCATGGCCTCAGATCTCTGCTACAGGACTTACCATCCCCCAGAAACTGCTATGAGTGACAGGAGTGACTAGCTAGTCTATGCACTCTTGTCAGTCTCCTTCCCAGTCTCTCTCTTGCTCTCTCATACTAGTAACCCTCCAATGTATACCATAACCTGGGAACCCCTCCAGTGAGCAGACCAAGTCTCTGCCTTCCCTTTGAACTACGGTGAATACTTGCTTTCTGATTATTGGCTAACAAGAAGTACCATCTGGGAACTGACCTTCTGGCTACAGTTGGGTCCCAAGGCCAATTTGGGGATATATAGGGGGAAATGACTCCTATTACTAAATCATGTTCCAAATGGCCTAGGGTAGGAACTCTGGTCTATGGTGTGACTGGGTCCACTCTAACCTTGTCTCTTGCACCTAGCATCGAGGCCTGCTGGGACTGCAGTAGCAGGAGGATGAGATATACAATGAGGACAATAGTCCAGCAGCAGTTGAACCCAGAGACATGTGGGGAAACAGCGACAAGAACAGTCAGTGAAAGCCAGACATGAGCGGAGTGACTAGCTCTGTCCTCTGTGGCCTCCAGGAGCAGGCTGGTTTCTTTAAGGCTTTTCTCAATCCTAATGAAAACAAGTTGGAGCCATGGCGGGGGTTGAGGTGGGGACTGCAGAGCGGAGTTTATAAGCACTTGCATTTTCTTAACAGCTCTCCTCTCGCTCACACATTCCTCTACATTTTTCCCTTTTATTAATGTGGCATCTTTCCCAGGCCACTTTATGGGACCGTGTGTGTTTTCACTTATTCCCTGATTGAGTTTGATCGTGTCTCTCCCTATGAAGAACCCTCAGATCTTGCTCGTGGGCTTCCCCACCTCCCCCTGCAGGGCTCCAGCAATCTGGTTGATCCAGGGCTCTTGCACCCATGTCTCACCTGAATCCCAAGGACTTCATGGTGTCTCCCAGTGTTTCTCTACCTTAGGGTCGGTCACAACCTCATCTGGACCCCAAATAAGACAACCCAGTTTGATGACTCACCCAAATCTGCAGTGACTCCTGGAACTTGCTCAACAATCAGATCTGCCCTAGAGGATAAAAAGGAAGATTTGCCACAACTGAAGATTTTCAAAGGAATGTGCTTGAAGCCCTGAAGGCCATTGCCAAAGAGCAGCTCTGAAAATGTTTTGAGCAATCGCAGCTCTGAGAGAACATAGCTTTCCAAGAGGCCTGCTTTCAAAGGCACAGCATGAGTTTTGGAGAGTCAAACTTTGGCACGTTTATTAAAAAGTATCCTTTTTTTCGTGTGTTTGCAGCCACTCTGCACACTGAGCCCTTCTGTCCTCCCAGCCCAGTTGCCCAACCAAGATGGAGTCTGCAGCTCCCTTGCACTCTGAACCTCTTTTCCTGGCCCTGATACCTGGGGGGTTGCTCTGTTTCACTCAGACATGAAGTGGCAGGCTTGGTGGCAACCCTGTGATCTTTGAAAACACACCCTCTGGGAGCTGAGCTGCAGTTTCTTCCTCTGTAAACGGAGGGAGTAATACACACGCTGCAGAGCGTGAGAGTAAGAGCGGTCATGTCTGTATGGGGCTTGGCGTGCTGGGGGCCCGGGTAAAGGTAGGGGGCTGTTATTACTAATACTATGTGATTAGTCAGTATCCATTCACCTGTTTGTGAATTGCTCTTGTCCCCTACTTCCCTACCTTGTTCCCTCTGGCCCTTTCCCACCGCCACCAGTGCTCCCTGGGCTGTCTGTGGACAGCGTCAGATTCCCCATTCTCTGTTCCCAAGCACGAGTTTCTGGGTCCTTTGGGAAGTGCAGTTCTGGGATCGTTTTCCTGTTGTCAGCAGGCTCTGGAAGAGGCATTAACTCCACAAGGCTTGACGTGGGAAGTTGTTACAGGTACTGTTCATCTGGTGGGCAGATGGAGCTTGGCTGCAAGATACGGTTCTGTCTTCCAGATGGGAGAATGCCTGG
The DNA here is from genome assembly GCA_009823505.1 of Rhizomys pruinosus. NCBI lineage: Eukaryota > Metazoa > Chordata > Mammalia > Rodentia > Spalacidae > Rhizomys > Rhizomys pruinosus. The sequence continues at coordinate 608,692 of VZQC01005228.1, forward strand.
GAGTCCTGAGATGGGACTGGCCTATCTCTGCCTGAAGCCAGTGTGGGAACATACATGGGTCTGTGTCCTCCTTTCAAGACCCTGGCATCCTTGAACCAACTTATATACAGATGGCTTGATTTGACCCCTGGAGCCAATATCCTAGCAACTAACTGATAATTTCCTTGTCACTTCCAGAGTTTTCCCCCAACACACACACACATGCAGACACGTGTGTACACATATACATCATGCATGTACACATGTACGCTTCCCCCCCCAACATGGACAACTATTTCCAGGAAGAGGAGGACAATGTTAGTTAACATTCTGGTCATACTGGATGTTTCCGCGTCAGGAGTTTCATTTCATTACAGTATTTCTTGCAGAGAGGAATCAGGACACAGAGGGTTTCTCAAAATGGGGTTTATCCCACATTTGAGCAATTTTCCTGAAGGAAGATGGAGGAAAGGAGTAGGTCATGACTGTGTCGTCCTCCCCTGGTAAGGTCCCATCAGATAGCATCAACTCCCAGGAGTACCATCTCTGCTTCAGCAGAGCAAGAATGCTCCTGACCATTGCTAGTGCTGTCCACCTTCTTGTGAGTTGAGCTTGTTTGGGTCCTGGGCTGGAGGGCCCCTTTACCTCATCACTTCTTGTCAAAGTACTTGGGACCACAGGGCAGAAGCCCATTCCCATGAGCACGGATGAAAAGTGGAGCTAGCATGGTAACAATGAAGTGATTTCAAACAAGTGAAGTGCCAGGGCTTGGCATCCTCTCCTGTCTTGGGCCAGGGTCTCGTGGCTAGTCTTTTCTGTGTGCACAACTTTGGTTTGCTTATAGTTTTATAATATGGTTTTGACTTAAGCTCTTGTTGATCATGAAAGTTTAGTTTGGTTTAGTTCCCTATAACTAAATGGCTATGGAGTTTGTACTTTTTTAATTTCAAATTCTTAAGAGAGAAAAACTGAATAATTGTTTCTGGCCAGTACACTGGCTGGCCTTGGATATCATTCCTGGTCAAATTAGCTGTGACTAAAGAATGGAACAAGTGGTTCCAAGCATGTTAAAGGTCAGCAAGATGGCTTAGACAGTAAAGACATTTACTATCAAGCCTGGCAACCTGAGCCCAACTCCCAGAACCTACGTGGTAGAAGAGAACTGTCTCCTTGCAAGTTATCATCTGACCATACCACAGGCACTGTGGCACATGAAAGGAAATAATTGTAAAAACAAGTTTAAGCTCGGTGAGGTGGCACATGCCTTTAATCCCAGTTCAGGAAGCAAAGGCAGGTAGATCTCTGTGAGTTCCAATCCAGCCTGGTCTACATAGTGAGTTCCAGGCCAGCTGAGGCTACAGGGAGACCCTGTCTCAACAACAACAACAACAACACATGTTGAAGACAACAGAGGCTGCTGGTATAGTGGTACACAAGTATAATCCCAGTGTTGGGAAAAGGATATGGAAGGATCCGCTGAAAGACGGCTGAAGCTACATAGTTTGAAGTCAGCCTGGTCTACATGAGACCTTGCTTAAAAAAGAAAAAAAAAAAAAAGACAAAGTCAAACAAGAGAAACTGAGAGCGGAGCTGAAAGTAACAGAAATCAGTGCTCTGAGAAGCAGCCTGTGGTGGTGAGGTGGTACTCCCCCAGAGGAGTGTCGAGTACACCCCGGTGATGTTCATCCTCTGTGACCATCCACTGCAATGGACTTTGGGTTGGAGCTCAAATGCCAGGGAGGCACGGTTCCACTGAAGCAGCTGCCACGTCACAGCACACTGGAGGCTTTTCCTAAAATGCCTGCAGAGATGTCCTGTGAGCAGAGCCTGGAATCTGGAGTCCTGGCTACTGACCCAGCTCTGGTTTACCACAGAGCAACCTTGGGAGCTCACTCTTCCTCCTCAGGGTCTCAGATTTTCCACAAGTTAAAAAAAAATACAGTTATTATTATTGGTGATTAATAAAGCACTTCCTAAACTTGTGTCCTTGCTTTTTCCCACCAGGCCCACACTCCACGATGCCCTAGAAATACATTAAATTGAAGTTGCTTGACCCATGCATTTGACGGAGTCCCTGCCGGCTACCTCTCTCCTATGACAACCCACCCAGGTGCCACAATTATTCCCTGTCAGAGGCATTCCACCCACCAGAGGGGGGCAGGGGGGAAGGCAGGATCTTTCTGGGGATGAGGATGAGAATCCTGACTGCGAAAAGCAAATTTATTTCTGAGCTTCCCAGGGGCTGAGGACAGCTCTAAACCTTTGCTCTCCAGCTATACCAATGAGGCCATGCTGGGTCAAGGGCTCGTCCAATTAGAAGTGTCCAGATGAGGCAAGAAGAACCGGAAAGGCTCTGGGAGAACTGTGATCAAAAGCCTCAGCATGGTGAAGACGGTCTGTGAAGGCGGAAAGGCAGACTGGATAATGTGGGCTCCCGTGGGAAGGCAGCAGGGCCGAGGGAAATGGTTTGCGCCTCTTGGCTTGAAATGAATAACATTCAAGGACTGTGCAAAATGCCATGCTAATCGGCACCTGTTCCCTTTGGAACCAGCCGCTAGGGCCCATGACACGTGAGGTTGAATCTGGCTTTGGGGCTTTCCAGGGGAGGAAATGTCACACACTGAGGTCCACTCTAGTGTTGAAAGAAGCACTGGCCCTAAGTGGGGTGCAGAGGAGGAAGGTGACCTCAGCCTCCATTGCTTCTTCCTGGCCCCAAATGATCTGTCACGCATCCCAGCCCAGTCCTCGGCAGATGGTTGTGAATTCTTCAGGGGCCTCTGTGCATACCCTTGGCTAATAGCCACATTCCAGAACAGCATATGTTTCATCTCAGGCCCACAAGGTTTGTACTTCCAAAAGGAGCCAAGGAGAAAACCTTGGCCCAGGCTACAAATTTCTTAGGAGAGGTGGGGGTCAGAGAGGCCCTCTGGGAGGCTGAAATTCTCTTGGTGGGGGTATTTGCATTCATGCATAGCAAGGTTTCAGATCAGTGACACCGTGATTCCTGATGCATGCATGCATCCATAAGTCCTCAAAGCACCTACCCAAATGGGCAAGCAGATTGGCTTTTTCCTGCTCGCATCCAATTGCCTGTCATGCCACCTGCCCCCAAATTCCTCCGACCCCTTGATATCAGTTCCTCCCTGAACTTCTGACCCTTACAAAATCAATGGCACACAGCCCAGGACTTCATGGAGCAAGTGGGACCCTGGACCTCATCTGCGCATGTGCCCAACTCCCTACTGGAGAGGCAAGCACCCCCTCAGTCCAGTGCAGAGTTGAGTTAGCATGGGGCAGAGTTGGAAGGAAAAGTAGGGGTAAGAAAAGGAACAAGCCCTGGAGGCATGGTGGTGGCCGGGTGCAAAAGGGACTGACAAGGCTCTGCTGCAAGAGGAGCGGGTGTCTTCTGCTGGGTGGTGAGGAGGGGGGAATGACGGGAGTCCTCTTCCTCTGGGGTTCTGCTCTGTGGCAAGTTCAGGGATTTCTGACAGCAAAGTAAACTGTGGTGTGCTGAGTTTACCCAGCTCCAATAAGCAGTGTTTGGAGTGTTTAATGTTTCCTTCCCACTGAATTGGTTGACAAGCCCTGAACCGCAGCCGGCCTCTGTTGTCTTTGGGGAAGGTAGGGGATGAGGAGATAGGTAGAGAGCTGTCAGGAAAGCCAGCTTTGCTGACCCCAGCTTAGATGGGAGCTGAGAAGATCTGCTCACTAGTTAGGAAGTAGCCATGAAGGGCTGGAGAGATGGCCTAGCGGTTAAGAGCGCCGACCGATCTTACAGAGGACCCGGGTTCGATCCCCAGCATCCACATGGCGGCTGAGAACCGTCTGAAGCTCCAATTCCAGGAGAACTCCAGTTCCAGGGGAATCCGAGACCCTCTTCTGATCTCCGCGGTTTTGCACGACACGGGTGCACAGACTTGCATGCAGACAGTACATTCATACACATACAGAAATAAATAAAAATTAATAAAAAATTTTTTTAATTAAAAAAAAAAAAAAGGAAGTAGCCATGAAAAAGGAAAGTCATCACCAATCCTAGCCAATCCTGGGTACCCATGGCAGTTCTGACCCTGCACGGACCATGGCCCAGCATATGGACTTTTCTCCTGGTTCTCAGCATGAAACACTGACTCCAGAGCCACAGTTTCATACAACACATGTCTGTGGACTGATTTAGAGGACAGTCAGACCACAAAACAAACCAGGAAGATCCCAGAGCTCTGCACGTGAGCACAAAATTCATTCTGGCAGGATGCCTAGTCCAATGTGCTGGTGGGTTTTGTACAGAGTGAGGAGGAATGAGTTCAGATATAGGAGAAAATAACTACTTTGCTTCTATCCAGGAAGACTCCTGGGAAGAAGGCTGTGCTTTTCTATGAAATGGAGGATAAAGTTCAGATGGAAGGACATTTCAGAGATAGAGTGGAGATGAAAACAGGGAGAAAGGGAAAGAAAATAAGAGAAGGGTGTTCAGGGTACAGAAAAGAAGTTGAAAACAAGTTAGGAAGAGGAGAGGAAGGAGGAAGAGAGGGAGGAGGAGAGGGAGGAGGAAGAGGAGAGCGAGTGGGAAGAGGGGGGAGGAGGAAGAGGAGGAGGAGAGATGGGAAGAGGGGAAGAAGAGGAGAGGGAGGAGAAAGCAGAAAAAGAGAGGGAGGAGGAAGAAGAAAAGGGGGATGAGGAGAGGAGAGGGAGGGAGAAGAGGAAGGGAAGGGAGAAGAGGAAGAGGAGGGGAGGGGGAGGAGGAAGAGGAGGGGGATGGAAGAGGAGAGGGAAGAAGAGGAGAGGGAGGAGAAAGCAGAAAAAGAGGGGCCAGAGGAAGAAGAAAAGGGGGATGAGGAGAGGAGAGGGAGGGGGAGGAGGAAGAGAAGAGGGAAGAGGGAGGAGGAAGAGGAAGGGAAGAGAAAGAGGAGGGGAAGGAGGAAGAGGAGGAGAGGGAAGAGGAAGAAGAGAGGAAAAAAAGGAAAAAAAAGAGAGGAAAAAGGGAGGAGGAAGAGGAGGAGGAGGAGGAGGAGGAGGAGGAAGGGAAGATACAGAGTAGAAGCTAGATTTAGGGATTGCTATTGCCCATCCCCATTCCACATAGTCAAAAACTAGAGAATTCTCTAGACCCATAGCATATGAGCAAGAGACCCTGAGGTGGGGAACAGAAGTGGCAATGACACCAACCAGCAGTCAGGCCAATGGTCAGCTTGGGATCCCATTTGGTGATAGGGATGAGGAAAGGGACAGGATGACAATATGATCAAGGTCTGGGAGCAGTGAGGATAAGTGGGGTGTTTGTTTGTTTGTCTGTTTGTTTGTTTGAGATAAGGCTTTGCTATATATAGCCCAGCCTGTCGTGGAACTCACACCTATACTTCTGCCTCAGCCTCCTGAGTGCTGGGATTACAAGAGTTTGTGCCACCATGCCAAACTAAAAAACATTTTAATTTTTTAAAAAGCAGGGGCCATTCCCTGCCCGGGGGCATGGGGATCAGAGAACGAGTAAAGGATGATGGCTAGGGTAATGATGAAGGGTATATAAGCCTGGAAAGGTGACTCCAGGCAACTAAGATTTGGGGACAATTAATTTAGCAATATTGGCCTGGGTTTCAATTCCTTCATTTCTATCAGGCTATCCAAAAATAGCCAAAGAGCCAAGCATGTGCTAATGTCTATATTACAGTGCTTGGGAGGCTAAGGCAGGAGAATTGCTGTGAGTTTAAGGCCCAGCCTGGGCTACCTAGGGAGTTCCAGCCGGTCTGGGCAACAGAGTGAAATCTGATAGATAGATGATAGATAGATAGATGATAGATAGATAGATAGATAGATAGATAGATAGATAGATAGATAGGCAAGGATGTAGAAAAATTAGCTTTAATAGATTCTATGGGGTGCTGGGGGCTGCTAGAAGCTATCACAGTGCAGGGAGAGGTGGGGGAAGGGTAGGAGGGGGAAAACTCACTGGAGTCAGAGTCCTTCTCCCCATCTCCATGCCAACCATGCCAACCACAGCCATTGTATTGTTAGCTGTTACATTTCATTATGCACCTGTGCAGTGGTTCCTTGAAGAAAAGTCTTACTACTGTATGCCTATAAAAGAATTACTTGAAAATCACTAAGGTATGATTTCTCCTGGGAGTCTCTACCAGCTGGGAGAACACCCCCCAACACTGCTTAAAAGTGGGGCTTCAGAGAACAAACACATGGAACAAGTTTGGGGCCTACTTCCCAAGCCAAACATTCCAGTCTGTGGTCAGATCACTGGCTCTTGTGTTTTGGCTCAGAAACACACACACACACACACACACACACACACACACACACACACAACTAGCACCAGTATTTGTTGTTCTCTGTTCTCATTTGGTTCAGGAATGGGAAAAACAGAGCACAGGGAGCACAGACCACTTTTCCTCGTCTCGGCCCACAGCAGACACCGTGAGTCAGTAATACTTGGAATAATAAATATCAAACACCAACCACACAGTGTGGGGATCAGGATTTTATAAACAGCACCCAGGCAGTTGCCCACAATAAGGGAGAATTGGTACATAAGCTAAAACCCATTTGCTAACCCAGATTTGGTTAGCTATCTGTCTCCAAAAATGAAACCCCACTTTCTCCACCCACCCCAATATCTTTCCTGGCTCTTTGGACAACAGCACATATTTCCAGAAGATGACTAGGTCTGTTCTTACTTTGGATGGGAAGACAGGCAAGCTTACCCCTTAGCTGTAGAAAAAGATCTGTAGCCCAGGGAGAATACAGCCATTTCTCACTCCTTACAATCTATCCAGGGTTTGGGGACTGTTGTCATGCACTGCTTTGAACTTGAGCTGTCTTCAGACTGTCCCCATCTGTTTATTCTCTACAGTTGCCGAGAAAAAGGTTCTTTGGGAAAGCAGTAAAAGACTTTGAATTTGTTTAAAGGGAAAAGATTAAAAGGGGCAGAGGAGGCTGGAGAGATGACTCAGCTGTTAAGAGCACTGGCTGCTTTTACAGAGGACCCAGGTTCGATTCCCAGCATCTACATGACAACAAACCACCCATAACTCCAGTTCCAGGGGATCTGACACCCTCTTCTGACCTCCTTGGGCATTGCATGACACAGGTGCACTTACATACATGCAAGCAATACACACATGCAGGCAATATTCTTGTACACATAAAATAAAAATAATAAATAAGATATTTTAAAGGGTGCACAGGCAACACTGGATTCCAAATACTTGTCCGCTCTGGAGGCATCCAAAAAGGATGAAGCAGCATCTGGCAACACTTCTGACACAGTAAATGAAAGAACACACCAGGGTTTAAGTGTGTGTGTGTGTGTGTGTGTGTGTGTGTGTATGAGATGTGTGAGCACATAAGCCAAGCACTCTTGTCAAGTCCTCCACAAAGTGGACAACATTGTGGAGTAGGTGCTCTCCTCCCACCTTTTTGTTATGCATTTATTTTTATTTTATGCAGGTATTTAAGTGCACCACAGAGGTGCAGTACCTGAAAGGGCAGAAGAAGGAGTCAGAATCCATAGATGGTTGTTAGCTGCCATGTGGGTGCTAACAGGGAACAGAACCCTGGTCCTCTCCAAAAGCAGCAAGTGCTCTTAACTGCTGAGCCAACATTCCGTTTTCCCTTCTTCCACCTTTATGTAGGTATCCAGTAGAACTCTGTTCGTCATTGAGCCCTTTTAACTTTTTAAACAAACGGAATTGTTTTCCAAAAGTCATCCTCAGATTCTCAAACATACACTGATCACCAAGAAGCAGCTGATGGCAATTGCCCTCAGAGAGGACAGTTCTCTACCTCGCAGCTCTGCCCCTTCATCTGGCAAGTAAGTGGCTCCTTGGGGTGTGGAGCTCTCTCCTGGTGATCACAGGCCACTCCTATGAGTCGCCACACCCTGTGAGACCACAACAAGGTGAGACCCCCACTTGACTCAGTACTGAGTCTTCAGGGTCTGGGATGGTGTCCTGACACAGAATGCCCCAGTAAATATTTGCCAAAGAGGAAAGTATCACAGCCACACAGACTCAGAACCTCGCGGTTTACAAGCGTTCTCTTGGAAGCTTTCTGTGCTGCGTGTCCGCGCTTAGCCTACGGTTGGTGTGGGTGCCATCTCAGGGCAGATCCATCCCCCTAGAGGAGGGTGCTGGCAAGAGCTGAGGGGCACATTGAGCATCGGCAGATGTGATCTTGTGCTCTCCATCTCCCAGGGCCTTCCAGAGCCTGGAAACCTGAGGCTTGCCCTGCACAGCTTCATTCCTGCCCTTACTTGGTCACAGCTGCGATCCAGCCCGGAGACCCTCCGTGGCTTCCCTCCCACTCTCCTCTGCGCCTAGAGCAAACACTTCAGAGGGCCGTTGGAGAGAGCCCCTGCAGGAAGTGGGGGTGTCTCGAATGGCTCAAGGAGAGAACGCCCAGATCGTGCATGCCCCAAGTCCTCAGGACCCTGCTCCCCATTGCTTCGTCCCCCTGCACTGGCCTGCCAAGTTTGGGACGAGAGAACTGGCCAGGTCCCTCGGGAAGCCCAGGGGGCGGAGCCGGACCTGGCTGGGCCTCCAGGTTAGCCTGCCCTAGCCCCAGGGTTTAATAAACTCCGAGAGGGGTTTTCAAAGGCCACTTGATCTTCCCCATCAGGCAGCCCCTGTCTCCCTTTCAGAGTCGCAGGACTGGAAAGAAAAAACCGCTCAATGAACAAGGAGACCAGAGAAAGCTGAGCCGCGGGGCACCTTCTATGAATTTCTGATGAGCACAAGGCCCTGACTCCTGGGTCCCAGCCCAGTGCAGTCAGGGATGTTAGTTTAAGTCATTTCGCACGGTTCACTGGCTCTCTGAGAGCAGCTTGTCTCCAGCCTGGGCCTCTCTAACAAGCTCTTTTCACTCAGGGTTTCTCTGAGTAGAGACCTCAAACAATAGCAGCTTTCAGGGGCTTGGCCCTCCTCCGGCAGCGTCCCTCCCAGCCCAGCCTCCTTCCAGTAGCTTGCTGGCTCACCTGACAGTCCGTGCTCAAGTCCTGGCCAACAAAGGTGCTGCTACTTCCCGGTCCCTCCATTCTGCATTTCCTTCTTTTTTCCTCCCTCCCAGTCTGTCTTCCTTCCCTTCCTTCCTCACTCTCTCCTTTCCTTCCCTCTCTCCCTCTCTTTCCCTTTCCTTCCTCCTCTCCCTCTTACCTTCCTTCCTTCTTTCCTTCCTTTCTTCCTTCTTTCTTCTCTCCCTCCTTCCCTTCCTCCCCTGCTTCCCTCTTTTCCCACCCTCCTTCCTTCCCTCTCTCCTCCCTCCCCACTGTTCCTGCCCTTTCTTCCTGTGTGTGCAGTACCTGTAGTCTCCGGAGCTGGCTACTGCCAACACATCCCCAGAACAGTGTGCACGATGCTCTGGGGTGTCCAGGGAAGCCCAGGTCAAGAGCAGCTCCACCTGACACTGCAATGGGCTCCCCAGCTTTCCAGGATTCTGAGCAGTTCCTCTTTGCTTTCATCTGAGTAAGGGAGCTGGCTTCCTCCACAGGGGTCCCCAGGCTGAATGAGAAGGTGGGGGAAGCTGGCCTGGAGGATGAGCAGCCGAGTGCCTTGCGGAGCGGCTCTCCTGACACAGGTGGTGACCTCCAGCTTCTTCAGTCAAGGGCTCTCTGCCTTCCCCAATCCCACTGCTTTCTCTGTGCTGTCAGCGCTCCCTCCCAGGACAGAGAAGAGTCAGTGCCTAGTTTTCCCTACCTAGCTCTGGTCTTTTCAGGAGGGTTACTCCAACATGTCCTCAGAAAGGAATACTGGACAAAGAGGCCAATTATTCAGCAGGTGACAGTTTTCTCCCTTGTTTAGACTAGAACGACAGCCAAAAAAACAAAGTTTACCCTGAGATAGGGACAGTTTCCACTCATTGAGAGCCCATCTTTATAACATTGAGAATATTTTTTTAATTAAATTTGTTTTTATTTATTATTTTCTTATGTGTATGAATGTACTGACTGCACGTAGGTTGGTGCACCCATGTCGTGCAATGCCACGGAGGTCAGAAGAGGGTGTCGGATTCCCCTGGAACTGGAGTTAAAGACGGTTCTTAGCCACTATGTGGGTTCTGGGAATCGAACCCAGGTCCTCTGCAAGTGCACTCAGTGCTCTTAACCGCTGAGCCATCTCTCCAGCCCCAACATTGAAAATATTTGATGGTAACTGTGGTGGTTTGAATGAGTATCCCCCATAGACTTTAAGTATTCAGACATTTTGTCTCCAGTTGGTGGCACTGTTCTTGGAGGTCTTAGAAGGTATGGCTGTGCTGGAAGAAGTACATTATTGGGGGCAGGCTTAGTGAGTTTAACAAGTCTTGTGGTCTCCAGTCTCTCTCTCTCTCTCTCTCTCTCTCTCTCTCTCTCTCTCTCTGTCTCTCTCTCTCTCTTTCTCTCTCTCTCTCTCTCTTTTTCTTTCTCTCTGCTTCCTGTGCTCATTGCGAGACCTTCGGCTTGCTGCTCCAGCCCCGGCCACCATGCTTCCCGCCATGATGGACTCTGATTCCCTGGAACCATCAATTGCAAGCTCAAATAAACTCTTTGTTTTATAAGTTCCCTTGGTCATGGTGATTTTATCACAGCAATAGAAAAGTGACTAATACAGTAACCTTTGACCTAGGGTGCACCAAAAGACTTTTGAGTTGCCATTCCATGAGATTTTCAGAGAGAGGCTCTAGCTCCATCCAAAGAAAGCTGTCAGTAATTAAAGATCCCCTGTGACCAAACCCCAACCCAGGATCATGGGACTCTCACCTGCCAGGTACCAAGCCTGCCTAGCTGTCCTGAAAGCTGCTTCGAGAAAGCTCAGTTATCTGTGTGCAGATACATATACACATATATACATACATACATACACACACACACACACACACACACACACACACACACACTATACTCCCACCACCACCATCCCATCTGACTGCCTTCCCTACTCCCCCCAGCTACATCCCTATTCCTGCTAGGAACAATAGTTCTAAGATAAAAGATAGGGACCTGGGCGTTAGTAGACCAGGCTGGCCTTGAACTCACAAAGATCTGCCTGCCTCTGCCTCCCTAGTACTAGGATTAAAGGTGTGCGCCACCACGCCAGGCCAGACCATGTCTCTTAAACAGGTTAGTCCCCAGCTCTCCTGTGGCACAGTCCTCTGGAGGACCTCCTCAGCATGCAGACAAAAAGTACCCACCCAGGCTGGGAGTGGTGGTGCATGCCTTTAATCCCAGCACTCTGGAGGCAGAGGCAGGCAGACCTCTGTGAGTTCAAGGCCTCCCTGGGGCATTGACTGACAATCTGTCTGCATGCTCAGTAAAAAGTTGCTCTAGCTCCTTTCAAAGGGAGGCCACCCCGGAAGCTAATCAGTCTGCCAGGCTCATATAGCAAGTCCCTGGGAGGAGTCTTGGTAATGTTATGGTCACACCTGTGGATTATTTTATTTGTTAGGATTACAGCTACCACTACCAGATTGTAAAATCTGCCCTCCCCCCAAATTTGGTCAAGCCCCTGGCTGGAGTGGAAAGGTGACGTGTCACAGAACGGGAGCTCTTTGTCATCTCTGTGCACCTATGAAGCCGAGATACTTCTGTTTTCCCACATTCCCCATCTCTGGCACAGCCAGATATAGTCTGCACAGCACTCACAGTGACATCAACTCTCGCAGCGACTCTGATCATCCCTGAGATAAAATTTCAATGACCTGTTGTGGTCAGTGGTGAAATTAGTTCCAGAAACAAGATGTTCCCCAAGGTGACTGAATAGGAACCCAACCCAGCCTCTGCCTGGGAAGATTATTTCCCAGGTGTCAGATGTAGGTCAGACTGGGCCAGGTTGAACATCAGGCTGGGTTTTGAAGCTAATCAGCCATTATTCAGGTCAAACTAGATTTGGATTCTAATCTTTACTTGGTCATCAATGACTGACTGGGCAGCTTCAGACTCCTTTGCCTTGAGGAAATGATAACCTTGTTTTCTGGGCTATTCTGCTATGAGGGGGCACGTCAAGGTAGAGTTTAAGGGGCTGCTAGCTAGACAACATGAAAGCGGGGGGGGGACAAGGGGAGCTTGCTACAGCCAGAGTCAGAGTTTGGGCTGCCTCATATCATGGGTTATGGATCATGGCAAGCCCTTCCAGGGTATCTCTGCTGCAAACGGGACAGGACCCCTGCCCACTAGGCTCTCAGTGGAGTGTTTTACATCTAGCATCACCCCACTGCTGTCACTAAACAGATGCTCTGCCATGCGATGCTCTCCCTGACTCCTTGGCAAGGGTGCCAAAGGTTGGCAAGGAAGCAGAGGTGAAAAAGAACAGGATGTGGGTGGAGGGCCTCTCCTGTCTTTACCCCCTGCAGCCCTGGGCAAATCAGGGGGAGGAGGAGGAAGAGAATGAGGAAGTTGCATCTGGTTTGAGTGAGGCTCTCGGCAGGGAGACCAGGGTTTTGGACTGGCCTCCCCTAGCTTGGGGGAAGAGAAGCAAGGGGTACTGGCACAGGCCCTGGCCAGTCCAGGAGTGCAGAGGGAAAGTGGTTGGGGTTTGGAGAAAGCAAATAAACAGAGTGGCTGAGACGATAATAATGAAGAGAAGAATCATTAAAGTGAAGAATGGAGATTGTGTCACCCCCAAGACAAACAGAAAATAAACGGCCAGTAGATCTCTCTACAAATGTTTTGCACTGAGTGAAGACAGATTAAAGATGCGTGGAAGACGCCAAAGTCCGCCAAGGCTCCAGCAGCAGCAGCTGGAGAGCAGGTGGATGGGGGTCTCAGCCAGAAGGCCCTTCCCAGCTGAGGGGAGACAGCCGCAGAAACCACTGCAGGCTCAGGCAGGCAGGACTTGTGTCTGAGGGAGACACCAGAATGATGGGGTCTGGAAGGCAGAAGATGCAGGCCCCTTCCTGGGTTCCTGTGTGTGCGCAGTCTCCTGCAAACACAACGTGGAGTAATGTAGTGCTGCACGAAGCAAGTTCTCAAGGGACCTTCCCTCATGGCCATAAGACTCCTGGCTGGTCAGTGGCTCGTCACCATGTCCATTTCAATGCCCCATGGGCTCAGTCTCTCTCTTGGCATCAGCTTCTGGTCTAACCTTGTTCTGGACCAGCTTGAGAGGTGGGGTCCTCCATGCCTAGGGTCTCTGCCTCCTCATTTAATCACAGTTTGCTTTGTGTGTCGGGCACTGTGATAGGCTCCTCAGGGTCACAAAAGCTGAGTAAGATGCCTTTCTCTCCCTAGATGATAAGCACTCTATTGCAGCTCCAAATAGTCCACTTTATGAGTCGGAATTGTTCCTTCATTATTTCTATGGATGAGGAGGGTAGGACAAGAAAGATTTGGCACGTTTTCTTTTCTCTTACTTTTTTCTTTTTCTTTCTTTCTTTTTTTGGTGTCCAGTTATACATGTGTGTATATATATATATGTATATATACATATATATACATATATATATATGTATATATATGTGTATATATATATATATATATATGTGTGTGTGTGTGTGTGTGTGTGTGTGTGTGTGTGTGTGTTTTCCGGTATCTACATGTGTGTGTGGTGTGTGTGTGTGTGTGTGTTGTGTTCAGAGGCAAGAAGAGGACGTTGGCTGTCCAGCTCTATCAGTCTCCACCTTATTACCTTGAGACAGGCTCTGAACCTGGAACTTGCTGTTTTTCAGCTAGGTTGGATCTATTAAGTTGGATCTATTTTTTTTTTTATGTATGTTTATGAATGTACTGTCTGCATGCAAGTTTGTGCACCCGTGTCGTGCAATGCCGTGGAGGTCAGAAGAGGGTGTCGGATTCCCCTGGAACTGGAGTTCTCCTGGAATTGGAGTTTCAGACGGTTCTCGGCCGCCATGTGGGTGCTGGGGATCGAACCTGGGTCCTCTGCAAGAGCGGTCGGTGCTCTTAACCGTAAGTTGGATCTATTAAGTGGTTACTGGGGTAACCCTGTCTCCTCCACTCCTGCCCCTGGCACTGGGTTACAGGTCAGGGGCTGGAGTGGGGGGCTGCCCAGCTTTTTATATGAATGCTAAGGATCCCAACTCAGGTGTTCATGCTTGCACAATGCGTTCCCTTACCTACTGATCCATCATCTCAGACTCCTGGAGCTTTCTCTATAGTCATAAAACCAGGAAAAGGATGCTCTAATGTTCAACCCCCAGCTCCAAGACCAGTGCTCTTTTCCTAACGCCACCACCATAAAGTGAAGTCAATCTTGACAACTGCCAAGAAAAATCATGTGCTCTTAAAAGAATGAAGAAAGTGTTCCGTCTCAGGGCTGCCCCTGCTCCCTGCCCCCTTAATTAGAACCAAACTACAGCTTTCTGTTCTGAACTCCAGCAGGGAGGAGCCAGTCCATCCCATGCCCAGCCAGGCCAAGTGCCTACAGGTGTCTGAGGAGTGCTAGTGGCATGAGTTGGGGGAGTAACAAGGCTCTTCTGAACCATCTGCTTCCCATTAAGCTCTCTCCCCCTCGTTTCTAGACCTTCATGCCCCCTCCAGCAACTTGCAGCTTTCATGAGCCAATTACCATGCCCAGGTTTCTCTGTCCTTCTGAAGCCACTGACACTGCTAACTAGACACAGATGCATCAAAGACAGCTCCTGATGTCCACTGTAGAGCAGGACTTTCTTTGCCCTAAAGGACCATAGGAAGAGAGAAGTAAAGTTGAGTACTCCAATTTCAGCCTGGCTCCAGGAGAGTACAGCCTCGAAGGGAGGATAGGTGGATTTGAATGATGTCAGATCAGCTAGCTGATTTGTAGCTTGCACTTACGAGCAGAGCAGGAGATCCAAATAGGAAGAAGAGCAAAGACTCAGTGTGATCATCTGGAGTCGAGATAACTTAGTTCAAAACAAATTGTGCTAAAACCAACTCAGGCTGAAACCTTATATTCTGCACCCCCTTCCCTCCTTCCCTGTTTCTTAGGTCTTCCCATCTGCCTTACCATAGTCTCTAACTCTTCAATTTTTAGTTGACTTTCAAGTCTGTTGTCTATGAACTTTCCAGCGTGTTCTTGGATAAAATTAACCTCTCTTTTTGCTTTGATCCCTTAAAATACCAGGTGTGTCTCTTTAAGTCCATGTTTTATTCCAAATGTACTAAGAACTCACCTCAAAGTATCTAATATTTCTTTAATCTGAGGATGAATGTCTTCCATCAATCCTGGAAAATTAAATATGACCGTATTCTCTATATCTCCCTTTGTAGTTATTTGTAGACGTAATTTATACTCCCTGGTCTATCTACAACCCTCTTAGCTTCCTTCATGTTTTATCTTTCTGATCTGTCTTTCAGTTCACTAATTCTCTGCTCAGCTTTGTCTAATCTTCTCAATAGATACATCATATCTATTGAGCTTTTATGTTGTTAAGTATCTTTTTGATTTCTAGAAAGTTCTATCTGTTTCTCTGAAACACCCTCTGAGCAAAGTTTCAACGACTATCATTTTCATTTCTAGAAAATTCTATTTGGCCTTTTTCTTGATTATCTATTTTTACAAATTTGCATGTTGTCTTTCAAATTTTCCTTTCTTTGGGGCTCTTTTCTGATTTTTAAAATCAGTTCTAACATATTTTAGTTTCTTCACAATTGTTATTTTACAGCACTGGAATCCTAGACTAGTTTGATATGTTTGCTGACTCCGTAGTAGCATGCCATTTCTTCATGTGGTTTGAAATTTTTTGTTTTAGAGCAACTTCAAAGGGGATTATATTCTGCTGTGAGAATGTTGTTGTTCTGGGGTGCATTCTTCCCAAATAATTTTATATTTCACTCTCTTGATACTCCATGAGTTCTCCTGGTCTGGAATCTATTTTTACATTAATTTCTCAGCTTGGAAATTCTAAGAGTGGAACAGACACTATGGTCACATATGTTTCAGACTTGGAGCTTCTATTTCTCACAGAAGACTTTTTTTTTCTATTCATAGCCCTTGTAGGGACAAGCTTAATTGTCTCCACCCAAAGTTTGTGAGTGATTTTTCCTAGTTCTGCTTTCTCTTTAGGCTTAGCCATTATAAAGTCTCAGTTTTTGCAAAGATCTAAATATCAGCTATTGCTTTTTATGGACTAGAGAGTATACACTGGCTCTCAGAGTCCCCAAGAACTGCATTACATTCAATTTTATATAGCAGGGAATTGTCATTCTGCTTCAATTTATGGATCTTACCATTCAGTCTTCTAGTCCTATGTCTGCTTCCTGGTCCTTTTTCACTGTGTTTTGCATTCTGATTCATGAATTTGTATATGCAGATCAAAAAGGCCTGCCTAATTCATCTTCATTTCTCCTATAGTGCTTAGCAGAATACTGTTCATTGGCCCTTTTACCTATTTACTCAAGCACACTATGTCCTTAAACACCCACAGTAACCCTTTCATAAATGCAGGGTATTCGAGAGTTTGTAGCGGGGAATACTGAGAAGAGTAAGGGCTTGACCAAGGAGTCATGTCCTTGCTCTCTCCTTCAAGTCACAATTTCTTAAGATCCCAGGGGGTTGTCACAGGTCTTAAGAAAGTGTTTGGGCTGAGGCTATACCTACCTCTGGTCTGATCTAAGGTGCTTATGAGTATAGTAAACTTGGAAAAGTCACTTCACCTTTCTCAGGCATCAGATGGTACATCTATAAAATTGAGACAAAGGTGGCCTGAGAGATACTAAGATCCTCTCCAAGTCAAACAGCCTTTGGAGATGCAAGCCAAGAACATAAGCTGGAGATAACTAGCCAGGCGATCCCACTCCAGTGTCGACCATCTTTCCCCATCCTAAATCACCAACTGGCGTTTCTAGCGCTTCTTCATCCTCCCTTCCTCTGGCACCCAATCCTCTCCTTTATCCCCAGCCTCCTTCCCCACTCCGTACTGTTCCTGCTAAGTCCTCCCTGCCAAAGCCTTGGTTCTGTAACTTGGTCTTAGAAAAGAAAGCCGGGAGGCCTAGTGGTAGTCAGGATTCCCTCCATTTGTAAGGTAGTGAGCATGGAGGGGGTTCAGGAGGCCACAGTGATCTGGCACCTTGGTGCACAGAGGCCCCATGTGTCTCCAGTTTGGGGCATTGGACTGGAGACCTTGCATCTTGAGGAGCCTCTAGAGCCAGATTCAGAAACAATGAATCAAAACCAGCTGGAAGCTGCCCTGTGACCCAGCTAATGACTTGTTTATTGTCAGAGCAGTAGTGTGTCATATAAGGGAATTTCAAAGTGTCACTAATTGGCGGAGGGCCAGTAAATAGCACCACATAAATCTGAAGGCACTTCCAGGAGAGTCAAGGATTCTGGAACAGATAAGAACGGGCACAGGGAAAAGGGGACCATTGGGCATGCACGGTGTGGCCAGGTCGGCACCTCATCAGTCCTGCCACCCCATCCCATGACTTTGCCACGCCATGGGACTGGAGTGTCATTTACATGACTAGGGGAAGAAAGGCAGAAAACCATGATGGCTCTATTCTACCCTTGTGACACTGTAATGACACCCCGTTCCATGAGTTTCTATGAGAGAAGTGACCTATGGCAGAGTAGCAGAGGAAGTTTCCTTGGACAAAGGACAACTCAGGATCATGATGGGATAGAATTAATGGACCCTGTAGGCATAAAGCGCAAGTATGATGCACTGTGCAGAAAGTTCTTGGGCCTCTTAGGGACGGCGCTTGGAAAGCCAGGAAAAGGGACTGATGAGACTTAAAAAGAGTCCCTTCATAGGCGGCAGAAGCCATGAGCTCATGAGAGCAGGACGCGAAACGAGCCAGCAGTGGGGAAATCAGTGGAGAAGGATGTGCTTCCGCCCATCCAGTTCTCCTCACGCAGGAGAAGAGTAAATGAAAGCAGAGGAAAAGCGTAACAGAAAATCAAACAGGAAGTTAGTTATTTTGCTGTTGCTGTGACCAAATGCCAGACAAAAAGCGGCTTAAGAGGGAAGAGTTTCTTGGTATATCATCCATCACAGTAGGAAAGGAATGGGGCAGGAGTGGAAGTGGCTATTCACAGTGGTCACTGCACTGACAGTGTGCAAGCAGATGAGCTCAGGAGTCAGACCCGCCTATAAACCTCCAGGCCCACCCCCAGCGACTCACTTTTCAAGGTTCCACTTCCTAAAGGTTCTGCAACCTAAAACAGCTCCGTCATCTGTGGACCAAGTGTTCAAACACAAGAGGCCGCAGAGACATTTCACATTCAATCCACAGCAGCAGGGAAGCTATGAAGTCAGCACTTCACATTCAAACATCAACCTATTCAAAAATGGGATGGTGCCCAAAGGCCTCAAACCTACCTCCCCCATGCCAAACCTCCAGGTAATTCTTTCCGAATCTTCGCAGGTAACAGGAGCCTTGGGCTTGAGGTACTTCTTGGGAAG
Source organism: Rhizomys pruinosus (assembly GCA_009823505.1). NCBI lineage: Eukaryota > Metazoa > Chordata > Mammalia > Rodentia > Spalacidae > Rhizomys > Rhizomys pruinosus. The sequence goes on from VZQC01005228.1 coordinate 626,986, forward strand.
AATGTGCATAGGTTCAGGGTGACTGCCACGTAGCAGAGAATTCCTAGCACACGCTAGCTGATCTCTTGCAGGTGAGATCCGTTATTGCAATCCTCACTCCATAGATGGAAACTAGGGTTCAAAGGAGCAGGTTGTATCAGTTCCTCTTTAAGGGGTTCCAAAGTCAAAAAACCATTCTCTTACTTGTAATTGTTGATGTGTATTGTTCTAAGTGGTTAGCTAGGGCTTCTAAACTTGTAGATGGGAACAGCTGTCTCAATCCTGGGGCTTCCGGGAGAGAGGGGGGAATTCAGGGAGGGGAGGGATGGGAATGGATCCTCCACAATTTTTTTTTGAGATAGGGTCTAGCTGTATAGCTCAGACTGCCCTTAAACTTGAAATCCTCCTATCTTTGCCTCCTAAATGCTGATTACAGATATATGCCACCATGCTCAGCAAAAAGACAAGTGAGAAGTACCTACTAGAGGTTAGGAGATGTTATAAGTAAGACCTAGTCATCTTTTACAGAAAAACTATAATTCATGGATTAGCATACCATCCAAACATCTGTGTCTATACCAAAGTAACCTACCATAATAATTAGTGCTGTTTAAATACCTATATATCTAATTGCTTATGCTTCATTAGTAGGATTGAAAGATTATTCCTGGACAAACTGTCAACCCATGAAAGGAAACAGGCAGAACTGGTCAGATTCCAAAAGGACATCTCCAGAGAAAGTAGACTGTTTTGCTTCTCACCCACCTGTGCCCCTTTTCTAAGCCTAGGGAACAATCTGCAGAAGAGGGGGCATGGTAGAATGTAAGGGCTGAGATTGGGGTGAATGGTGAAACTACAGCAATATAGACTGGACACTTATTTGATCAACATGATTGTACATACAAGCTCCTCTGGCTGGATGGTGGGAGCCTTGGACTGTGTGGGTTTGGGCATAGCTGCTTGCAAATTGGTTTTACATGAAGGATGCTTGTACTCATAAATTATTACTTATTGTTAAAAAATGAAATAAAAAAAATTTAAGTGAAAATTGATAATATCCCATCATTTGAAAACAAATTCAACCTTCCAAATAGTTAACAAAATTTAAAAATCAAGTAACAAAGATATATATATATATTGCATGTTTGTGTAACAAATTGCATCTTTCAGAAGACATGGTGAACTGCTCTCTGAAGAATATGTAAATTGGTGCAAGCCTTTTAGCTGCCAATTCAGCAATACTTACTAAAGGCCTTATGAAATTTGGTCCTAATAAACAGAATACCCATCAAAAAAAAAAAAAAAAGAGAGAGAAGTACCTACTAGAACAGTAGTATACTACATGTACAGCTCACAGTTTGTTGGAGGCTTGTGTCTGGATCACAGGACAGTCACTCAAATGAGAACCTTGGGCAGAAAGTAGCCATTTGAGGAAATTACTCCAAGGACTCCCCCAGCCTTGGGCTCTGAGGTCCAGGCCCTCAGGCCTTTTCCTCCCTGGAGTCGCCTCACAATTAGCTTTTCGGTCAAGCACCATGGGGCAGGGGTAATCTGGAATTAAGAAATCTTAGGGGACTTTAGATCTCTGTATATCTGTCACAAAAGTGGGGCCACTGACATTGTAAACCACAGGCCGCAGTCCCAAGTATCTCTTTAATGGTTCTAGATAATTTTCTGGCTAAGGATTGTCTGCTGTATCTGTCAAGCAATGTTGACAATCTCACCCAGTGATATTTCCACTGTGTGTGTTGTTTTGCTGTTTCTTTTTGCCTTTCATGATGAAGACAGAGGCAGAAGGTATGATCTCAACTGGGACCTGCATGCTTTAATAGTCAGAAACACCAGTTGACTTGATGATGTCACCAATAAACTGTTTTAGAGATAGACTCAAGACTAATCTTGGGGCCAAGGGGGATGTGTCACCACTGGTGCAGCTCAGGTGCACACATGACATTGATCTTATTGGTACTGGACTTGAGTGGCATGGTAGATGTGCTGCTGTCAGATGGCCTCCTTCTAGCCAAAAGAGAATTTGTTAATTAAAAACTTATAGTGTCATTTGTATAAGTGTTTTCCTTGCATTTATGCATGTGTATCACAGGTATCCATACTTACGGAAGCCAGAAGAGGGCAACAGATACCCAGGAACTGTATTTACAGATGGTTGTTGGCTGCCACGTGGGTCCTGGAGACAAAACCTGAGTCCTCTGCAAGAGCAGCCAGGGCTCCTAACCACTGAGCCATTATCTCCCCAGCTCACAATTCTATTTTTTAAGATAAGATCTTACTGTGTAGTATAGGCTGGTCTCAGACTTAAAATCCTCTTGCCTTAGGCTCCTTAGTGCTAGGATATAGGTATGCACCATCATGTCTGGCTTAAAAATTGGTTTTCTAGCCAGGCGTGGTGGCGCACGCCTTTAATCCTAGCACTTGGAAGGCAGAGGCAGGTGGATCTCTGTGAGTTCAAGGCCAGCCTGGTCTACAGAGTGAGTTCCAGGCCAGCTGGGGCTACAAGGAGACCCTGTCTTGAAAAGACAAAAACAAAAAAAAAAATTGGTTTTCTATGGTGTCGACATAGAACTAAAGTCAAAAGGATATATGAAAAGTATTCTGATCCCTGTTTTTTTTCTGATCCATCTTTTTTTTTGGGGGGGGGTGTTTTCGAGACAGGGTCTCCCTGTAGCCCCAGCTGGCTTGGAACTTACTCTGTAGACTAGGCTGGCCTTGAACTCACAGAGATCCGCCTGCCTCTGCCTCCCAAGTGCTAGGATTAAAGGTGTGCGCCACCACACCCGGTCCATCTTTCCAACCTGCCACTCAATCCTTTTTCCTTTTCTGAGACTTTCTACTGCCTGTTATTGTATCTGGGTTTGTTTGGTTGGTTGGTTGGTTGATGTTTGAGAAGGAGTCATGTAAACTAGTGTGGCCTCAAACTTGCTGTCTAGCTGAGGGTGACCTTGAATTTCTGGTCTTTCTGCTTCTGCCTCCTGAGTGCTGGGATTTTAGTTATGTGTCACCGCACCCCATTTATGTGGTTCTGGGGAATCAAACCCAGAGTTTGGTGCATGCTAAGTAAGCATGTCACCAACTGAGCCACACTCCCAGTCCCCTGCATGTCTTCGTAAAGAAAAAGATCTCTTTCCACTGAAACCAACTGTCTTAGATTACTTTCTGATGCTGGGATAAAATACTGATGAAAAAAGGAGGAAAAAAAATGGTAAAAAATGTAAAAATGTTTATTAAAAATGTTTAAAATTAAAAATGTAAAAATTTAAAAATTATGTAAAAAATTATTAAAAAAGGGGAAAAAAATTTTAAAAATCACATAGTAATTACCAAAAAAATACTGACAAAAACCAACACAGAGAGGAAAGGGTTTATTCAGCTCATGGGGAAGCCAAGGCAGGAACTTGGAGGAAGGAAAGAAGCAGAGCATGGAGGGACACTGCTTACTGGCTTGCTTTCCCTGGTGTGCTCAGTGACCCTCCTTTTACAGCCCAGGCCCACCTGCCTAGGAATGCACTGCCTACTCTGTGCTCAGCAGTCCTGCAGCAATTGACAAGAAAATGCCTTACGGACATGGCCACAGGTCCATCTGATGGAGACTTCTCACCTGAGGTTTCATCTTCCCAGTTCGGGTCATGTTGACAAAAACTGACTAGCACGCCAACTTTCTGGGCTGTTTTGGAACCTCCCTGCATGTGAGCAAAAGGGAAAAGTACATAGTTCATAGCTCATGTGAAAAAGCAAAATCTGGGGCTAGAGAGATGGCTCCGTGGTTAAGAGCACTGGGTGCTCTTGCAGAAGCCCCAGGTTCAATTCCTAGCACCCACACGGTGGATAACAACTGTCTATAGCTCCAGTTCCAGGCGACCCAACACTTTCTTCCTTCTTTCCTCCATGGGCATTTCTCACTGGTGCACTTCCACACATGCAGGCGATATACATATAAAATAAAAGTAATAAAAAATTTAAAAAATAAAAAGGAAAATCTTCCTTCTGAGTCTACATACAAATGTTCAATGCCGTCCTCGGGTTGGTAGCTGTGGGCTATGCCATCCTCGGGCTTGTAGCTGTGGGCTATGCCATCCTCAGGCTTGTAGCTGTGGGCTATGCCATCCTCGGGCTGGTAGCTGTGGGCTATGCCGTCCTTGGGTTGGTCTGTGGGCTATGCTTCACCTCTTGTAATCTTCATGGTATCCTTATTTCCCAGATACACAAACTGAGGCTCAGAGAGTTTCAGATGTTTTCCCCATCACCCACCCAGTAGGAGACATGACCAGGATTTGAACCTGTGCCTATCTGACAAGCACATCGGGGACTCTTAACCACTATACAATTGTTTATAGAAAGAGGAAGTATTTTGCTACATTTTGCAGACTGAAGTCTACATAGGAGTGGGAGCCATGGGGCTGGAGGGATGGCCTAGCGGTTAAGAGCGCCGACCGCTCTTGCAGAGGACCCAGGTTTGATCCCCAGCACCCACATGGTGGCTGAGAACCGTATGTAACTCCAATTCCAGGAGAACTCCAGTTCCAGGGGAATCCGAGACCCTCTTCTGACCTCTGCGGCATTGCGTGACATGGGTGCACAAACCTACATGCAGACAGTACATTCACACACATAATAAATAAATAAATAAATAAATAAATAAATAAATAAAATAAATAATAATAATAAAAAAAAGGAGTGGGAGCCTACACAGAGGACATCCTAAAATCCAGTCCCCGACTCATGACACTGAGAGGTGTGCCTTTCAAAAATACCCCAAGTTTCTTCAGAGGTTTTTCTCACCCAGTTCAGAGTTTGCACTGAATCTGAGAGAGGAGACTATCCCAGGGAACAGAACTCTGCATGTCAAAAATCCCTCAGGACCACCTGGGTCTCCAGGTCTTCTACCTGCAGATGCTATGGAGTGAGGAGCAGAGCTGGCTTCAGGACGCCTGGACGGAGAGACCTACCATCCTGGATCCGATCCATCAGTAGCTGCATCAGGATGTTTGGAAAAGACCACAGAACACTCCACACCCACAGCCACCTTTCACTAGCAACCATAGGAGAGCAAGGGCCTGCCCACCACCAGGACACAAAGCTGTGTTTTCCAGCAGCCTGGGGTGAGGGGGTGGGGCCTATGCGCAAACTTCCAAGGAGAAGCTTGGCCATCACACCAGAGACAGATGATTGCTCTAATAAGGTGAGAGCAGAGCCCAGCCTTGGCCCCAAGCCTAGGGTTAATGAGACTTCCCGGGAAGAAAGTGCCTCTTGGGAGAGTGGGGGTGGGGCCCCAGGGTGGCAGAGCAGCTGGTGGCCAGCAATGGTCAGGCTGTTATTAGAAGACAAAGAAAGAGTTCTGCTCCCTGCATGGGGTCAAACCCAAGGTCTCCAGGGAATGGCAGGGGAATTGCTGAAGTGAGAGGCAGCTCATTTGACGGCTGTCAGCTGGATCCTGCCCCATGCTGTTGCCTCAACCTCCCTCCTTCCCAGGTTGCTCCACCTTCCCAAGAAGCAAAATTTCTTGGGAAATGATGCTCAGGAAACTGCAACACAGGTCACAGCACTGACAAGAATGGGAGAGGACACTGATAGCCTCTTCCTGCAGTGCCAAACCATCCAGCGCACGTTCCTGACTGCAGTGCCCAGGGCTGGACACTCCCTGAGGTAAGCAAATGGCCTTCAAAGACAGGCAGCTGGGTCCCAGTTTTGTGATCAGGAGAAAAGTAACGAGCAGGCATGTGTGCCCACATACCATTGAAGCATAAAATTCTTGATAGAAGCATGGAGCATGGAGTTGACTTTTTTTTTTAATTTTTTTTATTAATTTTATTTATTTCTGTATGTGTACGAATGTATTGTCTGCATGCAAGTCTGTGCACCCGTGTCGTGCAATGCCGCGGAGGTCAGAAGTGGGCGTCGGATTCCCCTGGAGCTGGAGTTCTCCTGGAGTTGGAGTTTCAGACGGTTCTCAGCCGCCATGTGGGTGCTGGGGATCGAACCCGGGTCCTCTGCAAGAGCGGTCGGCGCTCTTAACCGCTAGGCCATCTCTCCAGCCCGGAGTTGACTTTTTTGGGACTCTGAACAGGAAGAAATCCAAGTACTGAGTTTTGGAGAAACATGTGGGAGAAGATGCATTATTTACATTCAGGAATGTCAGTTCAGATACTTCAGATATATAAATGGCAGAGTTTCCATGGTAATGAGGTTACTTTTTTCTTATGAAAGGAAGATTTATGTGTCTGGGTGTGTTTGAACAAGTATGTGTAGCCAGGGTGGGTGTGGTGGTTGAATGCATGAGTATATGAGTGGGGTGTGGTTGGTAGTGTGCCTGGCTGTGTTTGGGGTAGAACACAGTGTGGTGACAAGGTGGCCAAATGTGCTTTGACTACACTGCACAGCCCATCATGCCCCATCCCTAATCCCTCTTGCAACCCGTACCATGACAAGTAGCCCTTTAGGAAGGTGGAACTGTAACTTGAGATGATGCCTTCTCGCTGGGTCCCTCTCCTGATCTCGTTGATGCCGACCTCCTATCACCAGCCCCTCCAAGTTCTCAGGAGCTCTTTGGCCCTCCCCTGACCTCACAGTGCAGAGCCTGGCCCAGGCCCCCAGCAGGTGGCTGAAGCTACTGCCAGAGCCCATCTATCAGTCCCAGCACAACCTCCCTCCCCCACTGTCCCCACCACACAGAGCTAGTAAATGTCTGGGTCCACAAGAAGGGACCCCCAGGGTCTATCTGCCGCCACCACCCCCTTGGCAGCCCCTTCTGTGTGAAAGCGCCTGAGCATGGAACGAGATGATCTGCTCCCCAACCTCTTTCTAAAACTGACAGCCTGCTCCTCCAGCCTGGAGCCTGCTGGGATCCAGGGAGACCAAAGCTTCCAGTCAAAGATGAAAAATGCTGGGCTATTAAGACACAATAACAGACCAATTTGCATGTTGTTTGCATAGCTACTCAATACTCAGTAGCTATTGAATACCTCATCCCACTGCAGCGGCCTAGATCCTGCCTTTCTCTCCAGGGCTGTCCCTGGAGAGAAATCTTCTTCCACAGGCCCTGCAGAGGCTGGATCTGCTTTAGCCCGTAAAATGGCATAGGTCTATCCCTGCCCAGGCATGGTCTGTGGCTGGCAGCCTAGGCACATCTGCCTGTGGCCTCTGGTCTCCTTGGTGCATTTTCACAGCACCCAGGCTGCCCCCCCCCACAACCCACCAACTTGTTGTGTTTGTGCAGAACCCCAGAGGGTGTAATGAGAGGCCCATGTGGCTGCAGCTGGCTGTGTCTGGGCTCCAGCAAGGGTGAAGGGGTCAGCGAGGCAGGTCTGGAGAGTGGAGGGAGGGTGGCCAGAGTGCAGAAGGCTCGGGGCCTAACCGCTCACACACAATTCTTTTCCCCAGTGTTCCCAGCCTGGGGGCCCCTGAGTCGGAAGCTTCCAGAATGGTGACAAACTTTAGTTTATTCACAACCAGCTGCATTTTCGTACTACTGTTTGCATGAATGGAGCCCGCCCAGCATCCTCTCTGGCCCATGGCCTCAGCAGTGGGTTCAAGCTGAGTCCCTGTGAGAGCTGGAAAGGCAAAGTCTACACAGATGGCATAGAACAGGCAGGCCATGACCTCCTGAGTCTGTTGTGTGGTGTTCTCGAGGCAGTCCCCACCCCTCTGGACTGAAGGGTCTCCTCTCCAGTAACCCTCATCATGCCCAGCTATAAACACAGAGGGACACAGAACTGGAGAATGGCCAGGCCAGAGGATGTGAGTCACAGCCAAGGTCCTCTAGGGCTACAATGAGCAAGAGGGGCACACTGAAACTGGGCACACCCCTGCCCTTCCATCTAGGCCACTGCCCTAGTCCTGCTCCCAGGGAGCCTCGCCCAAGATCACGGGGCTGGAAAACAGCAGCCCTGCCTGGAGAAGAAGGGGGGAAAGAGGACAGGAACTGAGCCCAGACACCTACGAAAGGAACTTCAAAGGCCACCCAGCCATGATTTGGCCCAGGCCAAGAAGGCAAAAATCTCAGCCCCCGGGGTGATAAAGATCCAGGCCCCGTCATCATATGCTAAGGGAATGCCCAGCCCTGGTCACCGTGCTACTGCCTGGTCCAAAGGTGGCCTGGGGGAGAGAGGCATCTCCCAGCCCCAGTGGAGCGAAGCTTACCCCTTCTGGTCTGTGGGGCCGCAGGATGTGAGCCTGTCCCTCCCAAGTCCTCCAGTCTTTGTGAGGCTCCTTAAGCAGGAGGGCCAAGAGGGTAGCTGATAGCGTCCCCCTCAGGGGTACACTGGCCAGCAAAAGGCAAGAACTGGAGGCGGCAGACAGCCAGCTGTCTGTGGGAACCTCTCTGCTTCAGCATCTCCTCTTAAAATTGAGGTAATGGCCAGGTGTGGTGGCGCATGCCTTTAATCCTAGCACTTGGGAGGCAGAGGCAGGCAGATCTTTGTGAGTTCAAGGCCAGCCTGGTCTACAGAGTGAGTTCCAGGACAGCTGGGGCTACAGGGAGACCCTGTCTCGAAAAAGACCAAAAAAAAAAAAAAATTGAGGTAAAGAACTGAGTTCTAGTGAGATGGTTCTGCTGGTGGAGGTACTCATGTGCAGGACTGACAACCCGAGTGTGATCCCCGGATCTTACAGTGACAGGAAAGTAGTCCTCTGCTCCACACAAGTGCACAGCATCTGTGTGTGTGTGCGCGCGCGCACACACACACACACACATACACACACATACACACATACACACACACACACACACTCACCAAAAATAAATTTCAAAAAGAATTCAATTCTTTAGGCGTCATTAAGCATGTTAACCCATGTGACACAATTTGAATGGGCCTGGTACACATAAGAGCTGAAACATTGCAGCTGTTGAGATCTCAACAAAGAACGGGGCTGGGCATGAGTATGAGTTGGGAGGAGGGAAGCAGAGGCTTGAAGTGGATATGTAGTCTGCACCGGTGCCATGACTAACCAGGGTGACTCCACAGCCCTCTATCTGCAGAAACCAAAGCCCAGACAAATGGGCTCTGCAACTCTGCTGTGTCTTCTACCCCAGTTCCTCATTGGCTTTACTCTGTTTGCTACTCATAAGGGAAAGTCTGGGCTTTGGAGGCAGGCAAACCTGGGTTGAAATCTGGCTGTTCAGAGCAGTCTGTGTGACCTTGAACAACTAACTCATAGGTCCTAATTGTCCCTGACTATAAAGTCACAGGGTGCTCTTCCCGCTGCAGGTGACTCCAGACAAGGCGAGGAGGCTGAGGTGGCTCTGGATTGTGCTCAGCTCAAAAGTGATAACGTTATGCCAGACACGGTTGTACACATGCCTTTAATCCTAGCACTCTGGAGGCAGAGGCAGGCAGATCTCTGAGTTCAAGGCCAGCCTGGTCTATAGAGTGAGTTCCAGGCCGGCTGAGACTACAGGGAGACCCTGTCTCAAAAAGACCAAAAAAAGAAAGTGATAATGTTATCTGGGCTTGGTGGTATATACCTGTAGTCCTAGACTCAAGGAGGAAGTAGAAGGATAGCAAGTTCAAGGACAACCTGGGCTACACAGTGAAATCTTGCCTCAATATCTCCCCATCTCACCTGAGAGAGAGAGAGAGAGAGAGAGAGAGAGAGAGAGAGAGAGAGAGAGAGAGAGAAAATACATCCACGAGGCCTCAGAGTGATGGGCAAGAGCACAGGACACCAGTATTTCAAGTATTTCAGCTTTTACTCTGGAAGCAGCAGAACCCAGAAATCACTTGTCCACTATCCTGAGAGTAGGCCGGACCCCTATTTCAAAGAGTGTGGTGGTGCAGAGATGCTCCCTAGGATGACACCTGATGCTCTTCAAGATGTTGATGGTATTTTCTTTCAGCTTTAGCAGATCACACACTCACGTGACTAGCTTAGCTAACTGGCAGCAGGTAATAGTCACTGAGCATCCTGAGACCATGCCAAGAGGCACAGTGTTGGCCAAGGGACTGCCATAGAGGGCCTCATGACCAAGCCCCATGGTTGATACACACACACACACACACACACACACACACACACACACACACAGAGCACAACCATGCCTACCTCTGACTGTGACTGCACACTGCCTCCTATACAGAAACCTAGGCAGGGCCTCAGAATGCAGAACCAGCGGACTGTGGCTGGGACTGGGCCTCTAAGCTCCTTCACCCTAACCCCTTCCCTGCAGGGAGGCGGGAGGCAAGCAGGGCAGTCTGAGTGAGAAAACAAACTTCATATTCATTATCCCCCATGGATCTCTGTTCCTGTACAATTAAAGGTCTCTAAACTGAAATAAAAAGCAAACACGAGCTCTCTCCTGTCTACACACACACCCTGTATGCTGATCAGGGACCTGGACTCTGGATCCTTCTTGCAATACAAATATTAAATTAAACTTTCCCAAGGGCCCAGTAATTGGGTCCATCAGACAGCATGAGGCCCCCAAAGCAGCAAGACCTAAGAGGTGCTGACACCGCTAGAGACAGAGAGCCTCAGGCAGACAGGAGAGAGCACAGGACAATCCCAGATGGGTTTATTTGCATCAGCCCTAAAAATATAAAAACACTCCCCCAAATCTCTGTGCCCATCACCTCTGGATTTCTTTCTACTTCAAAATCAGACTGTGGAATCTCCTGAAGCTTGCTTGTCCTTCAGTCAACAGCTCTGTCCCATCAGCCCTGGGTCCCCTAAGGCTAGGATCCTCCTCCAGGCATTTCAACGTTTAATTCAAAACACTACAGCCCAGCTAGGCCACCAAACCCTGGTAGGACCTCTCCAACTTCTCTGTGAAGTGCTGCTAAGAATCGCCCACCCTTTCCTGTAGCTGCTTATCAGAGCAGCCTGAGAAGAAGCTTTCTCCCATTCCCAAGGAAAGGCTGGGAGGAGGGAAATCTTGTCCATGTGCCCTGCAAGTGAAGACCTGAGCTCAACCAGCCCCAGGAGCTCTGGGCACACTCTTGGTTATTTCCTCTCCATTTCTCTCCATCAAAGGAGGAGAATGAGGCTGTCTGGCCAAAACTGACCTGTTCTAACACAGGGTAAAGAAACCAGTCTTCATCCTACTCCTAGGGATCATTCTCTACCATCAGAAACCTTCTCCTGCCAATCCAGAAGGGACCTAAAGACTCAAGACATAAGTAGGAAGAAAGGAGATTCCATGCGAAGGGAAGGTGGGGACAGCAGTTTCTTCATCTTCCTTCCCTTGATTCCATCTTAAGAAGTCAGCTGACACCGGGCATAGTGGCGCACACGCCTTTAATCCTAGCACTTGGGAGGCAGAGGCAGGCAGATCTCTGTGAGTTCAAGGCCAGCCTGGTCTACATAGAGAGTTCCAGGACATCTGGAGCTACAGGGAAACCCTGTCTCAAAAAAAAAAAAAAAAGTCAGCTGACAAGCCATGTGGGGAATGGGGTAGAAGTGAAAGAAAAAGGCCAGCTGGCCCTCCTAATTAAAACCCCCAAAGCTCTAGGGGCTGGAGAGATAGCGTAGCAGTTAAGAGCACCGACTGCTCTTGCAAAGGACCCGGGTTCGATCCCCAGCACCCACATGGCGGCTGAGAACCGTCTGTAACTCCAATTCCAGGAGAACTCCAGTTCCAGGGGAATCCGACACCCTCTTCTGACCTCCACGGCATTGCACGACACAGGTGCACAGACCTACATGCAGACAGTACATTCATATAAATAAATAAATAAATAAATAAATAAATAAATAAATAAATAAATACCCAAAGCTCTCTTGACAGATCTGCCTGACAATGTGGGGTGGACGCCTTTAGCCCAGTACAGATCACACCTGGAGATCTCTGCTCACGATCTCTAGACAGAGGACAAGGTTGACTGGAAAGGGACGATGTAAGAGGATGGGCCAAGAACCCCCTCCTTTAGAACTAGAGAGACACTAGTTCCGGTAGCTGGCTGGAACTGGGAGGGTCTGGCACCCAGAGAGAGGCCCCACAAGGGACAGAGGGGCCTGAGTGTTGCAGCTCCCACTAAGGAAAGGTGAGTTTGGGGAGGGTCAGCTGAACAGCTCCTGGTTGTTCTCCTCGTGCAACCTCACGGCTTAAACCCAGGCCTGGCTGGGAGAGCTCCGAAGCCTCATCCACCAGACCTTCTCCCAAATGCTGGACTTGCACCCTTGAACCCAACTTTCAGAAGGAATTGAATGCTACCACCAACCCGGAGATGCTTACCCATAACACCCCAAGCAGGAGAAAGCTCAGGCTAGCCAAGGCCTAGGCCACCTAACAGAGTCAAAGGTCAGGGTGTGGAGGCTACTGAGCAGAGCAGCTTGGGAGACGGCTCCTGTGGCAAGGAGCCAGGGCAAGAGCTGAGCCAGGAGCTTCCAACGGAGTCTGGCTTTGGTATTTACGAGACTCTTGTTCCCATTTTTAAAGAAGGTTCTGGAGGGCTGGAGAGATGGCTCAGTGGTTAAGAACACCGACGGCTCTTGCAGAGGACCTGGATTCGATTCCCAGCACCCACATGGCGGCTAAGAACCATCTTTAACTACAGTTCCAGGGGAATCCAACACCTTCTTCTGACCTCTGTGGCATTGCACAATATGGGTTCACCAACCTACATGCAGACAGTACACTCAATACACATAAAAAATAAATAATAAAAAAATTTAAAAAAGAGAAGGTTCTAAGCGTCAAGTGCTCTGGAGAGGATCATTCCGTAGAGCCAGGATAGGGAGCTTCCTTGACAGGCAGGGTCCCCTCCTCTCTGCTGGATGTCTCCCAGGATAGGGAGCTTCCTTGACAGGCAGGGTCCCCTCCTCTCTGCTGGATGTCTCCCAGGATAGGGAGCTTCCTTGACAGGCAGGGTCCCCTCCTCTCTGCTGGATGTCTCCCAGGATAGGGAGCTTCCTTGACAGGCAGGGTCCCCTCCTCTCTGCTGGATGTCTCCCAGGATAGGGAGCTTCCTTGACAGGCAGGGTCCCCTCCTCTCTGCTGGATGTCTCCCAGGATAGGGAGCTTCCTTGACAGGCAGGGTCCCCTCCTCTCTGCTGGATGTCTCCCAGGATAGGGAGCTTCCTTGACAGGCAGGGTCCCCTCCTCTCTGCTGGATGTCTCCCAGGATAGGGAGCTTCCTTGACAGGCAGGGTCCCCTCCTCTCTGCTGGATGTCTCCCAGGATAGGGAGCTTCCTTGACAGGCAGGGTCCCCTCCTCTCTGCTGGATGTCTCCCAGGATAGGGAGCTTCCTTGACAGGCAGGGTCCCCTCCTCTCTGCTGGATGTCTCCCAGGATAGGGAGCTTCCTTGACAGGCAGGGTCCCCTCCTCTCTGCTGGATGTCTCCCAGGATAGGGAGCTTCCTTGACAGGCAGGGTCCCCTCCTCTCTGCTGGATGTCTCCCAGGATAGGGAGCTTCCTTGACAGGCAGGGTCCCCTCCTCTCTGCTGGATGTCTCCCAGGATAGGGAGCTTCCTTGACAGGCACGGTCCCCTCCTCTCTGCTGGATGTCTCCCAGGATAGGGAGCTTCCTTGACAGGCACGGTCCCCTCCTCTCTGCTGGATGTCTCCCAGGATAGGGGGCTTCCTTGACAGGCAGGATCCTCTCCTCTCTGCTGGATGTCTCTCCCCCCATCCCCACTCCCTTGCTATAGGCCAGGGCTTGAAGTTCTTCTTGCTATGATTTGGGAGAGAAGATGTACAGAAGACAAGGAAAGGGCCGTATTGTCTGGTCTTGAGCCCAGAAAGGAGCCTTGAGTCATTGAGAAGTAGCGACAAAGGCAAAACATGAAGTGCAGGCTCACGCTGTGTGACTGGGAACTGAAATTCACTAGGTAGGACCTTAACATCTTTGCAGGGGCTTGCTCCAGACATCATCACTGTGGCCCACATTACCTTAACAATTTCTCTTCTTCTCTATGTCCCATGTTGGGATCTGGGTACCATTCAGCTCTTCAGTTCATATCTTTGATTAATCCTGATTTTGACATCAGATTGTCAGACAGAAGGGGACAAGAGAGTGCTGAACTCAGTGTGGTGTCCAGCCATCTGCAGATGGATGCTGCTTTTGTTGCTGCTACTGCTGTTGCGGCTGCTGCTGGTGGTGATGATGATTCATCTTACATTTGTTGGAAATGTCCTAGCTATGAATCCTGCTTGGGGACAGTTCCGGGATACCTGGGACTTGGAGAGGAGAGAGGAGGGAAGCTTGGATGATCTGCTCCATCAGGAAACAAGCTGTTCATAGAGAGAAAAGATCAATGCCAGGGGCTCAAAAGCAGACTAAAAGTGAGATAAACACTACTGAGATCCATTTGTGGGGATACGAAGACAATCAAGGAATAGAGAAATGGTAGCAGTGAGAGAAGGGCTTGAATAGGTTCTGGGCCACGGTCCTATTGGAAAAAAATACAAAAAGAACAACTGGAAAAAAGGTGTCAGAAGGACTTGAGTGCTATTGCTGGAGATTGTTTTCAATGGCTCCGCAGGGGCTGGAGAGATGGCTTAGTAGTTAAGAGTTCTTGCAGCTCTTTTTTTTTTTTTTTTTTTTTATTTATTTCTGTATGTGTGAATGTACTGTCTGCATGCAAGTTTGTGCACCCCTGTCGTGCAATGCCGCGGAGGTCAGAAGAGGGTGTCGTATTCCCCTGGAACTGGAGTTCTCCTGGAATTGGAGTTTCAGACGGTTCTCGGCCGCCATGTGGGTGCTGGGGATCGAACCCGGGTCCTCTGTAAGAGCATTCAGTGCTCTTAACCGCTAGGCCATCTCTCCAGCCCCTCTTGCAGCTCTTACAGAAGACCTGGGTTTGATTCCCAGCATCCATATCAGGCAGTTCACAACTACCTGTAACTTCAGTTCCAGGGGATCTGATGTCCTCTTTTGGACTCCCAAGGGCACTAGGCACTCATACACACATAAAATTAAGTTAAAGAGCCTGCCATGATGGTGCATGCCTTTAATCCCAGCACTCGGGAGGCAGAGGCAGGCGGATCTCTGTGAGTTCAAGGCCAGTTAAGACTAAAGGGAGACCCTGTCTCAAAAAGACAAAAAGAAGCCGGGCGTGGTGGCGCACCCCTTTAATCCTAGCACTTGGGAGGCAGAGGCAAGAGGATCTTTGTGAGTTCAAGGCCAGCCTGGTCTACAGAGTGAGTTCCAGGACAGCTGGGGCTACAGGGAGACCCTGTCTCGAAAAGACAAAAAAAAAAAAAAAAAAAAAAAAAAGAATAAATCTGAGTTAGCCATGATGGCATATACCTGTAATCCCAGCACTCAGGAGGCAGAGACAGGTAGATCTCTGTGAGACTGAGGCCAGCCTGGTCTATATAGCAAGTTCTGGGGCAGCTGGAGCTATAGGGAGACCTTGTCTCAAAATACCAAAACCAAATCAAAACAAAAACAAACAAAAACAACAACAACAACAAAATTAAATCTTTTAGGGGCTGGAAAAATGACTCAGCAATTAAGAACACTGAATGCTCTTGCAGAAGATCTGGGTTTGGTTCCCAGCACCCACATGGCAGCTAACTACCATTTGTAACTCCAGTTCCAGGGGATTCAACACTTTCTTCTGGCCTGTGTGGGCATTGCACATACAGGCACAATTACATACATGCAAGCAAAAACATATACATAAAAAATAAATGAAAATTTAAAAAAATAAATATTTTAGATGCTCTGGAGATGCCTTGTAATCAATAGGTATGTTGAGCTACAAAATATTTACATGCATCTTTTTTTTTTCCATGAGAGGAGAAAAAACTGGTAGAGAGGAGTGTATCAGTTCCCAAACTCTGTTTCTGACAACTCCACCGCACATGCTTTCCAGCTGCCTGGAATACCATCCTGATGTATCTGTCCTCTAAGCCCCTCCCTACTGAGCTGGGTGGTCCTCCTCTGTGTTCATAAGGTTCTTGAGTAAGTTAGCACACACAGGGTCCTTAGATGGAGCCTGGAACAGAAGCATACAATGAAATCAGTTGTTGCTATGCTATCATGCTGTCCTTTGGGAACCTCAACATGAATTACATGGCTTGGTGGTCATGTGCTACCTGATCAGGAGCTCTTTGTTAGCAGTGCCAATCATTGAATGCTTTGTATACTCTGAACCTAGGATATAATAATGAAACATGGGGCAGTTCAGAGCCTGGTATATGCTAAGCAAACATTAAAAAGTTGAATGAGACCGGTGTGTTGGCACCCACCTTTAATCCCAGCACTTGGGAGGCAGAGGCAGGTGGATCTCTGTGAGTTTGAGGCCAGGCTGGTCTATATAGTAAGTTCCAGGTCAGCTGGGAGACCCTGTCTTAAAAAGACAAAAAACAAAGTTGAATGAATATATAAACAAAAAAATTAATGCCTGTGCACTGTTGAGATGTATTGTGAGCAAAACATGTGCCTGCCACCAGCGGTGTTCATGTTCCTTGGGCATGTGTTCCTCACCCCTTACCATGGCTTCAGGCTTTCAGCCAGCAGCCTGTGGTCCACTCTCTTTGGAAGGAGTTCATTTTGCTTTGCTCCAAGGCAGCCAACATCAACAGCAATGTGGAGATGGAAAACAGACCAGGACCAATGAAAGTTGTTTCTTCTCCAGCTGAGGCTCCAACCGTTTTCAATCTGCTAATGAGACCCAGCAAGGAGTAATCAGGAAGTGTCTAAAATTAGCTGTTTTAATTTGAGCAAGAGGGAAAGGACTGGCTCAGAAGGGGGCGCAGCCTCCAGTGGAGAGTAGGACCCTGGAAGCTGCAGAAGAACCAGAGGATCATCTGGTGCTCCGTGCCCAAGAGAACACCCAGGATGGACCAGGGTCCCTGTGCTCCTGCACCTGGTCTCAAATTAAAGCAATTCCTTGGCTATTTGTCCCAGAACCCATTGTGCCTCAAGTTGAAGAGCAGAGGCCCAGGGCTGCTGCCTGCAAAACATTAGCTAGGGTTTGACTATGAGTCCTTTCTCCTACCCAATTTACCAACTTCGTTATTTTGGTTTCTATTGCCCACCTCTAGAAGTTAAGCTAGTAAGCATTTCAATGTCCCTGACAAACTTTTCTTGGCCCTTCTGGCCCACAGGAATCTCTGCCTCTTTGAACTAAGAGAAACTCATTATGTTACCACTCCTGTGTCTAGTTAACAGTCACTGAATACCTGTTAAGAGCTAGATACTGAGGTAGAGTTCAGGGATTCACACAAAGAGGAAAAAGACCTTTTCTCTTCTTAGGACTCAAAGGAGCTTAGTCTGTTATCAGAGAGTCAAACATGAAAAGCAAAAACTCCAAGATCATGTGATAAGTGCTCTCTAAAAGGTGATCCATTTCCCAAACCGAAGAGAAGGCTAGCCTTGAATTTGGGATCTGCCTGCCTCAGCTTTGCCTCTCAGGTGTTAGGACCACAAGCTTATGCAAACACACCTGGCACGGGTCTTCTTTTTCTGCTTCCTTACAATCATGCATCAGCAAGTTGTGGTCAAAGAATTTGTCTTCTAGTTCTTTTTCTCCCAGCCTACAGGCTTTTCAGAGTGTGAGTCCAGTCCATGTTCTTCACTGGCGATTGTCTAAGAACACAAGGATCTTGCATTGCAACAAACCATAACTGCTTCCATTCTTTGGAGAATCGGACAAACATAAGCTGAAATTGGGGAAGAAAAGAATTACGATGATTCTCCTGAACCAGCAGAGAGTGGCCCAGTGAGGTTGTAGGGTCTCCTTTAAAATGTTTCAAGCAGGGATGGGGGTGTAGCTTAGTTGCTACAGCGCATATCATGTACAAGGCCCTGGGTTCAATACTTAGTACCACCTAAAATAGTACTTGAAGATGAAGCAGGAAGATCAGAAGTTCAAGGTCATCCTGAACTACATAGAGGGTTCAAGACCAGCTTGTGCTATATGAGACTGTCTTAAAAATACATACATAAACAAACAAACAAACAAACAAATTAATTAATAACCAGTTCAACAGCCAGGTATGGTGGCACACACCTTGAATCCTAGCACTGGGGAGGCAGAGGCAGACAGATCTCTGTAAGCTATATAGTGAGTTCCATGCCAGCCAGGGCTACAGGGAGACCCTTTCCCAAAAAGACCCACACACACAAAAAAATAAAAAAGTTCAAGGTCATCCTTAGCTATACGGCAAGTTCAGGGTCATCAATTGCTACATAAGACCTTGTCTCAACTAAATAGATATAAATAAATAAATAAATAAATAAATAAATAAATAAATAAACAAATAAATAAATGGTTCAAATGTAGGAAAGTCTCTCCTGTGTCCAGGACAATTTGGACCTGACGGTCCTGCAGATAAGAGAACAGAGTGAATAACCACCCAAAGGCCTTTGGGGACAGAGTCTCCTGTGTTCAGAGGCTTCCACCAGAAAACAACACCTGGGTGCTTATGAGAGGAATTTACAGGCTTGAGGAGTGGCACTCAGGAGAAGAGCCAGACCCTTGGCTTGGCTTCCACAGTGCTCCTCAGCCGGTGCCAGCTCCCCGTTCCCTCCACCTGCACCTCAGCATCCTCCCTGGCACATCTGTCACTGCCATTCTCACCTTCCCAACATTGTCTGAGCCTCAGCAAGCCCTTCACATGTTTCAGACGCCATTCTTCATCCTTTAAGTCCCAACTCACCATTGCCTCAGAAAAGCTTCCCCGGCATTCTCCAGAAGAATCAGTCTTCTTAGCAACTGTGCAGTTCATTTCTCTGTGGATGCTAGCCATGTTTCAAATATTCATTAGACTGTTTGGGTAATAAGGACAAAAGGCATTAAGATTTTAAAGCCTAGAACGTATTCAGGGCCCAATTGAGGTCATATATGAACAATGGGAGCACCTGCACAGCAGTCTCTCCTGGAAAACCATGGCTGGATGTGTCTTCTGGGGTTCTCCACCAACACCCCTCACTGTTCCCTTCCACCAGGCTGTCAATAATACCAAATACTATAAATTAAAATCTAAACTACTTTCTCCTGCTTGGTCTACCACCACCTTGGTCTCCGCAGGTCTCAGTTCTGGGTTATAGCAGATTCACCCAGAGACCTGCTAAAACCATGGTCTTCTTGGCCTTGGGGCCAAGACCAACTCTTCACCTTGGCAGCCTGGTCCTCACCAGCCTCTCCAGCCTCACCCCTGGCCTCTTTTTTGTCTTCCCCCACACCGACTGTGTCCTTGCTATGGTTTGGATGTTGCTTGAGTGTGTCCCTAAAAGTTCATGTACTGGGGCTGGAGAGATGGCCTAGCAGTTAAGAGCACCAACTGCTCTTGCAGAGGACCCAGGTTTGATTCCCACCACCTACATGGTGGCTGAGAACCGTCTTTGACTCCAGTTCCAGGGGAATCCGACACCCTCTTCTGACCTCCACAGCATTGCATGACATGGGTGCACAGACCTGCATGCAGACAGTACATTCATACACATAAAAGAAATTTAAAAAGTTCATGTACTAAAAGTTTAGTCCTTAGGGCAGTGATATTGGGAAATGATGGACAGAATCTTTAAGATATGGCCTTCACTGGAAGTGACGGCATGCTCCTGTAATCCCAACATTTTGGGGGTTCAGGCATGAGGATCTTGAGTTCTAGGACAGCCTGGGAGACCCTCCAGAGAGAGACGGGGGTAGGGGGGAGGCATACTAGGTCACTGGGAGTTGCCCCCAGGAGGGAAAAATACTTGTCTCCTGGAGCACATTGTTATACAAGAGGAAGCCTGGCCTCTGGTCCCTCTCTGGCTTCCTGTCACACTCATGGTCTTTCCCCCTTGTATTAGTCAGGGTTCTCTAAAGAAACAGAAGCAGCAGGACAAATATATAGCTATATACAATTTATTGATTTGCTCACGTGACAGAATTCAAGGAGTCCAACAATAGCTGCACCACACTGGAAAGGCCGAGAATCCAGGGAACTGCTCAGTCCACAAGGCTGGATGTCTCAGTAGTCCCAATCTAGTGCTGAAGGCCGGAATGGATTCCAGGAGATCTGCCGGTCTCAGTACACGCTGGGATCCGAAAGTTGATCACAGCAGCAAGACAAACTCACCGGATGAGAGAGGTAAGCCGCAGGAGAAAAGGGACCAGGTCCCTCTGCCGTGGACTTAAATACTGCCTGCCGGCAGAAGGTAATGCTCACATTTGGGGTGGGCCATCGGGTTGAGGTGGTCCAATCAGAAGACCCTTTTTCTCTTATTTGTTCCTTAGTCCAGTCAAGTTGACACCCAGGATTAACCATCACACCCCTCATATGTGATTTCATCATATGTCACGTGTCATGTCGTGACACAGCTGAAGGATGCTCACTAGAGGCCAAACAGATAGGGCTACCTAATCTTGGACTTCTAGCCCCCAAACAATGAACTTAATAAACCTCCTTCTTTCTAAAGTACCAAGTCTCAGGTATTCTGATATAGCAACATAAAACAGCTACCCCCCTGGTATGTGCCCTGCCCTCTCAGGTGTTTCCTTTGTGCAGAGTTCTTCCCTTTCTTCCTGCTTAGGAAAATTCTCCTCCTTTTCTTTCTCCTCCTCCTCCTCCTCCTCCTCCTCCTCCTCCTCCTTCAGGCAGGAGAGGTCAAAAATACCAGCCCAGATGCATAACTATACCTGTTATGTAGGTGACCTTGAGCATGTAAAGTTTCTTCAAAATGGGGGTGCTGCTTAGGGCTGCAGCTTCAGAGGTGACTATGGGCAGGGGAGACACCTATGAGTAAAGGGCACAGGGATGTGCTAGGTGTCCCCTGCTACCTGCTCATGGAAGAGGATCATGACTTCTTTCCCTGGTTCCTGTTACTATGCCCAGCACTTAGTGGGTGCTCAACGTACATTCTGTTGAATCAGAACAAACGTCCCCACCTACACTCCAAAGGCAAAGCCTGTCTGGAGTCTCCTCTAGATTTCTGGCATCTGAGGTACCATCTCTAACTTTTCCAAAACCTGGTAATTTACAGCCACAGAATCGTGACTTCCTCCTCCACACTCGCCCATAAAAAAAGCAAAAAGCAAGCTGGACATCAAAAGCCTCTTTAAAACCAACATTTTGATGACTTAAGAGTAAATGAATGAGAAACATACGGCTTGAATTTCCTTTATGATACACAAGGGCTCTTTCTGGACTCACTTTCCATTGCTGCCAAGCTAATGATGAGAGTGGGAGTTGCCCAGTTCTCACATCATCAACAGATGGCTCCCCATATATGGAAAAACTTCCCATGGCAGAGGAAGGGAGCCGCCAGCTCCTCACATCAGTGTCATGCCTGGTGGCTCTTTTGCTGCCCTCTTTATCTCATCCGGATTAAAACGGAAATTCCTCACCCAGCGGCCTTGAGGCCTGAGGAGGTGGAACCTGCTTTCCTGGGGCCAGCAGAAGGAGCATGGAAGCAGGCAAAGACCTGACGCCAAGATCTGGTCCAAGTTTTTCCACTGACAAAGCTACACAAGCCCCTGAGCTTTAGTTTCTCTGCTGGCAGATGGCCTTGCTCGGTCTCTGGTAGAACTGTGGGGATGGATGACACAGATATTGGACAGCACCCGGCATGATGCACAACCAGTATTCATCAACTCTGAAAGCCAGGGAAACATGAGGGCACGGCCTCACTTTCTGGGAGGGGTGAAGCAGTGGCTTGCTTCATTTTGTCCCTCCTGGTTGGGGTAGTCCAGACTGCTTTTTCTGTGATGGCAGGGGAATCCAGGATACCTGGACCTTGGGTTTCTAGTGATCTCGGGAAGAAGTCCTCTCCTAGGGACAGAGGTCAAGTGATAACCCGGAACACCCTCCTTCTCAATGTAGTGGCGGGTCCCTTTCCCAAGGCTAGCCCTCACTTTGTAAGTCATTGGTGAATGGCTGAGAGTTGGATAACGTCTTTGAAACTGTTTATTACATTTACTTACTTGTGTGTATCTGTGTCTCTGTGTGCATGTGCGTGTGTGCCCCTATGTGTGTGAATGTACATGTGCACACACTCGTGGCAATCAGAGAACAACCTGCAGGAGTCAGTTCTCTTATTCTACCATGTGGATTCTGAGGATCAAACTCAGGTCATCAGGCTTGGCAGCACATGCCTTTACTTATGTAGCTATCTCTAGGGCTAGCTTTAAAACTAGTGATAGCTTTAAAACCTCTCCACCTGGGTGTGGTGGCACGTGCCTTTAAACCCAGCACTCAGGAGGCAGAGGCAGGTGGATCTCTGTCAGTTCAAGGCCAGCCTGGTCTACAGAGCAAGTTCCAGGCCAGCTGGGACTAGAAGGGAGACCCTGTCTCAAAAAGACCAAAATAAATAAATAAATAAATAAATAAATAAATAAATAAATAAACCTCTCCAAACACTGTCTTGCTTTGGCAGACAAAGACGACTCCAAATCACAGCCTCATATACCAGCAAGGCATGTGGCACAAAGTACCCCGTCCCCAGCAGCAGCATGGAGAGTCTGGCTGAGCTTCTGAGGGCAGAGCCAGGCCCAGGTGGATACAGACCTGACCACTGCAGAACCAGCTTCCCACTGACGCTAATTTATGATGAATGGAGCATGTGAGATGGCTCAGTGAGTGAAAACACCTGCTGCCAAGACTGAAGACCTGACTTGGATCCCTGGAACCCATGTGGTGACACACAATAAATAAATAATAAATAGATAAATATAAATAAATGTAATAAAACCTTTTATAGATGCCATCAAACTGTCAGCCATCCACTGATGACTCCCAAGGTAAGGCATAACCTTGGGAAAATGGGACCTGCCTGTGCACTGACAGGGAAGGTGTCCTGGGTCATCACTTGAACTGTCCCTAGGACAGGGCTTCCTCCTGCAGGTTGTCCCCTGACCTACTCATACACATGCTGTGGCATGCACATTCACATACACACACACAAAATAAATAAACACGTAAAAAGGATGTTTGATTTATGGTAAACGAACATCAAGTAAGGACGTGAGGGCAGGGAGAGAAGCACAAAGGCTGAGTGGCTGTGTATGCAAGTGGGCAGCTCAGAGAAGCACAAACGGCTGAGTGGCTGTGTATGCAAGTGGGCAGCTCAGAGAAGCACAAACGGCTGAGTGGCTGTGTATGCAAGTGGGCAGCTCAGAGAAGCACAAACGGCTGAGTGGCTGTGTATGCAAGTGGGCAGCTCAGAGAAGCACAAACGGCTGAGTGGCTGTGTATGCAAGTGGGCAGCTCAGAGAAGCACAAACGGCTGAGTGGCTGTGTATGCAAGTGGGCAGCTCAGAGAAGCACAAACGGCTGAGTGGCTGTGTATGCAAGTGGGCAGCTCAGAGAAGCACAAACGGCTGAGTGGCTGTGTATGCAAGTGGGCAGCTCAGAGAAGCACAAACGGCTGAGTGGCTGTGTATGCAAGTGGGCAGCTCAGAGAAGCACAAACGGCTGAGTGGCTGTGTATGCAAGTGGGCAGCTCAGAGAAGCACAAACGGCTGAGTGGCTGTGTATGCAAGTGGGCAGCTCAGAGAAGCACAAACGGCTGAGTGGCTGTGTATGCAAGTGGGCAGCTCAGAGAAGCACAAACGGCTGAGTGGCTGTGTATGCAAGTGGGCAGCTCAGAGAAGCACAAACGGCTGAGTGGCTGTGTATGCAAGTGGGCAGCTCAGAGAAGCACAAACGGCTGAGTGGCTGTGTATGCAAGTGGGCAGCTCAGAGAAGCACAAACGGCTGAGTGGCTGTGTATGCAAGTGGGCAGCTCAGAGAAGCACAAACGGCTGAGTGGCTGTGTATGCAAGTGGGCAGCTCAGAGAAGCACAAACGGCTGAGTGGCTGTGTATGCAAGTGGGCAGCTCAGAGAAGCACAAACGGCTGAGTGGCTGTGTATGCAAGTGGGCAGCTCAGAGAAGCACAAACGGCTGAGNATACATATAATATTTATATATATATATATATATTATCTATATAACAACACATTCTTAACCAAATAGGACGAAGGTTATATCTATTATAATCCAGTTTCTGCAAACTGGTCCCCTGGCTTCAGCTGATATTTATAACCACTTCTCTACTACCCATTCTCCATTCTGTATTTCCTCCACCATCAGCAAGCACCTCTGCAAGTCTTGCTCCTTTCCCTGGAGGATGACCCATACCTTCATCCCTGAAGGTCTGGGCCATTTATTGTCCTGTTGGTTTTTGGGTTGTTGGAGTTTCCATTGACCTTAATCATAGGACATGGTAACACCAGAAGGCCCCTAACCAGATCTCCTGCCTTCCAGACATAATCTTTCCTTGACCCCTTGTGGATGAAAAAGTTCCATATTTACCCCATGGTAGTCTGGATCAATCACTCCTCCTTACTACTGTTATTCCTTCCTTAGCCTTGGCTTGCTTAAAGGCAGTAAAGCCGAAGTGGCCAGGGGGAAGTCTTAGCTTTCCAGTTCCATGAACGTTTGCTGTGTCTCCTGGCAACAGCACTCCCCCCATTGAGCCAACAGTCTAGCCAAAGCAGAACACAAGGTCGTGGGATACAGGAAGCAAAAATTTTCCTACTGGGTCACATAGGGGTGATAGTGAGTGGATCATTCCCACTTCCCCCCTTGTTCCTGGACCCATGAATTCTGGCTATAGGAGAAACAGCTACCATACTATGGGACGCTGATCAAAGCATAACTGCTCTTGCTGGAGAACCTTTCCCCACCCTCCATGGTATTGCTAACTAATTGGCGCGTGTAACTGTGTTTCAAGAGGCCATTCCATCGTTCCTTATAAGCCAGCTGCTTGCGGGTTGGGGAACATGCTAAGACCATGAAGCCTGGAATACATGCCTGGGCCACAGTCGCACTTCTTTGGCTGAAAGTGAGTTCCTTGGTCAGAGCAATGCTGTGAGGAATTTACCCTGACGGTGGATAAGGCTTCTGTAAGTCCCTGGATGGTAAGTTTGGGCAGAAGCATTACGTGCACGGAAAGGCAAATCCAAAACCAGAATAAGTATCTATCCTGTAGAACAAACGCTGTCCCCCATCCATGATGGAAGTGGTCCATGTAGTCAACTGCCACCAGGTTGCTGGCTGGTCACCCGGGAGAAAATAGCACCATATCGGGGGCTCAATGTTGGTCTCTGTCTGTTGGCAAATCTGGGCACTCGGCAGCAGCTGTACCAGATCAGCCTTAAGGAGTGGAAGTCCATGCTGTCGAGACCCATGCTTACCTCCATCTCTGCCACCATGACCACTTTGTTTCATGGGCCCATTGAGCAAACAACAGGAGATAGCTGGAGAAGAGGCTGACATATCCACAAAAAGTCATCCCAATCTACTTGATTATTAAAACAATCCTATGCTTGATCACCTTTTGATGAGATTTACATACACAAGTATCTTCACATCCTTTTGACCATCTCAGAGAGCTTCTATCCACATACTTCTTCCCCAAATGATCTTTCTACCAATTTTCCAGTCATGCTCCTTCCAGTCCCTGACCAAACAGCCAAACCCTTGGCTACAACCCATGAATCAGTATATATCGAACCTCTGGCCATTTCTCTTTCCAGGCAAAATGCACAACCATGTGTACTGCCTCGAAGTTCTGGCCCTGTGAAGATTTCCTTCACCAGTGTCCTTTATGGTTGTTTCAGAAATTGGCTGTAATGCTCAGCTGTCCACCTCTGGGTGGCAGCCTGCATAGCGTGCGAACCATCAGTAAACCAAGCGCTAGTCTCTCTTTCCTCAGTAACTGATCATAGGCAAACCCCATGAAGCCATGGTGCTGCTTAAGCCAGGAGCATTGTAACAGGAAATGGGAACCATTGGCATTTGGGCAACTTCTTCATGTAGCCTTGCTTGTGCCCTCAGGGCCTGCCGGGGCCCTGTCCTGTATGTACCACTTCCATTTGATAATGGACTGTCTGCTGCACATTCATACTTTATGTCGATGGGTCAGATAACACCCATCTCAGTGATGGGCAGCTCAGGTTGAATGGTGACTTAGTGCCCATTGTCAAACGTTTCAGTTTCCCACTAAGGCCATAGCAGGCTAAGAGCTGTCTCTCACAAAGGGAATAGTTGTTTGCAGATGAAGTAGAGCCTTGCTCCAAAATCCCAAGGCCTCGCCTGTGATTCCCCTATGGAGAAGCCTGCCACAGACTCCAGACAGCATCTCCTATCTGCCACTGATTACCTTCAAGCACCATTGCGGTCTGCTGGATCATATGGCCCTAGGGCAGAGAGCCTGCACCGCAGCCTGGACCTGTTGAAGAGCCTTTTCCTGTTCCAAGCCCCACTCAAAGTTGTGCCTTACGAGTACCTAGATATATGGGTGGTAAGTAACACCCCAGATGAGGAATTGCTGCCTCCAGAATCCAAAAGACCCACCAGACGTTGTGCTTTTTTCTTGGTGAGGGAGGGTCAGGTGCAACAACTTATTCCTTACCTTAGAAGGAATGTCTTGGCATGCTCCACCACCACTGAACCCCAGAAACTTCACCGCGTAGATGGCCTTGAATATTTAGTTGGATTATTTCCCATCCTCTCATGCTGATATGCTTTATCCAACAAGTTCAGACTAGCTTATACCTCCTGTTCACTGGGTCAATCAGCACTAACATCATCAAATATATCGACCAGTGTGATATTTTGTGGAGAGTAGGCGATCAAGATCCCTTCAACTAATTATGGGCACAACGCTGGAAGTTAATATACACCTTGAGGTAAGAAGTAAAGGTATACGTTGCCTTGCCATGTGAAAGCAAATTGCTTCTGTGGTCCCTATGAACGGTATTAGAGAAAAAAGTATTGGCCAGATCAATAGCTGCAAACCAGGTACCAGGAGACATTATTAATCTGTCAAGTAAGGGAACCACATCTGGTACAGAGGCTGCAATTGGTGTCACATACTTGTTGAGTTTTCAGATAACTGTCATTCTCCATGATCCATCTGTCTTTGTTGCACAGGCCAAATTAGAGAGTTAAATGGAGGTTAGGATATGGAATCACCCACCCTGCATCCAACCAACCCATCCCAACACCAAACCAAACCCCAAAAAACCCATCTCCCCACCACCACCCCCCAAAAAAAAAAAAACCAAATTTTTTTTTTTTTTTTTTTTTTTCCTCTGATAGTGGCGATTAATCTCCGCAATCCCTCCAGGAATACGATACTGTTTTGGTTCACTATTTTCCCTGGTAGAGGCAACACCAATGTGTTTCCATTTGGCCCTTTCCCAACCACAATAGCCCTCACTCCACAGTCAAGGGAACCAATTGTGGGGATTCATGCCAATTTCTAATTATATCACTCCCAATTATACATTCTGGGACTGGGAAATAACACGGGATGGTTCTGGACCACTGGGACCCACCGTTAGCGGACTTCAGCCAAAACTCCATTTTAATACCTGACCTCATAGGCCCCTACTTTAACAGAGGAACCACAATGCTTTTTAGGGTCTCTGGAATCAGTGTCAACCAGAACCATATCCAATAGTCCTCAAAAGTCTGATTATTTCCTTTTCCCCAGCAGTGTACAGTTACCCTAGTACAAGGCCTCAGGTCCCTCTGGGAAAAGACAGGAGGAAAGCAAACAGCATAAACTCTTTGGTATTGTGACAAGGTCCTTCCTCACTGGACCGGCCACCCTATGATAATTACTGTAACTACGGCTCATCCTGGCCTTCTGTGATTCAGTGCTGCACCTGACGCTCTACCCTGCGGTTCCTGTTAACCTACTACGTGTACATTTATTTATGCAACGGAGCAACAACTCTCTAAACTGTAAGATCTGACAAAGGAAACTAGAGCAAAAATAAAGTTCTTCAAATTTCTTGGCGTCTCTCTCAGTACTTATTCCATTCTTATTTAAATTCTACTGTGAGTGGCATGTCCATCTTGGGTCTCTCATATATTGTGTGAAATGTGGTTGTTACACTTACGAATCCACTCGGCACTGCCCATTCTCCCTGACCCTCACAATCCCTTCTAGATACTAAGCCAAGGAATATCATTCATCTCTACTCGCTGTTAGTAGGCCATGTTTAATAAATACATCAGCCAAACCATATCAAATAAACTTTTAACACCTTTTTAAACTGCATCGAGCTTCCATTTAAACCTAGAATCTCTACTCAGTGGGCGCTCATATCGATAAACTCCAGTATGATCCCAATTTTATATTCCTTCACACCATTATCCACACCCTTAAAATCCATCCCAACATATTCCTTAGGCTTCTGCAGAATTAATCAGCAAACTCATTAATTACTTTAGTGGTATAGCATCACCTCGTGGACCACACTTTTTATCTCACCTTGAGGGGCTTGCTTAGACGTCAATCTGGTTATAGGTCTAGAGCAACAATTGTTGGGCCCTGAGGGAATCAGCTCCCACTGGGAGGGGGGGCATTATTTCCTCAGGCAAGGGTGGGAGGGATCTGCAGGGTGTGGATTCTCTGCTGAGGGTGGGAGAGGTTAATTCCTACAGATAAAGAACATCCCTTCAGAATCGAGGCGTTCAAACTCCTCATCACATAGTTCTCCCACCACATCTCCACCAAGTTTTCAGGGTTCACACTTTTCCCCACCAGTTGCTCTCACTTTAACTGCTGACACCTTTTGTGGGGTTGGGAATTAAATTTGGTTGTAATCAGCCAACGATGATAATAAGAGCATCCAGCGTTGATTTTCTGCTGCTTTAGCTTTTGGTGCTGGAGAGAAGTATTTCTCTCAGAAGCACACTTGGAAACCTTTAAACTGTTGTTTCAGATCCGGAGCTGGTCATTTTTAACAACGAGCTCCATATTTTCGTCCTAAATTTTATCCAGACATGCTATGGAGCCACAAGGCAACATCATTATTTTCCTGTTTTTTCTGCTAATTTCTCGAATGTTTTATATATAAGTCGCTAAATTCCTTGCTTTCTCCAACGAGGTGAGTAGGTGAGTCAAATGGATCTATCTTCATAACTAGATCAAATAGTATGCACCAAGGACCATTCATTCCTCTTCATGCCACCAGGAGAGCCTTCAGTACTTAGGCTTCATTGGGTTGGAGAGCTGGCTCCAGAGGCTACCCAAAGCCCACTAAAGAAATTCATCCTTTCAATTTTGTTTCTCTAGAACCACTTATGGTACCAAAATCTGTATTAGTCAGGTTTCCTAAAGAAACAGAAGCAACAGGGATGACATATATTATAACTATATACTAAATTTATTGCTTTGCTCACTGATGAGCTAATAGTCAACATAGCCTGCAGAACTGGAGAGGTCGGATCCAGGGAACTGGCAGTGGAGTCTAGCGTCCAAGGCTGGATGTCTCAGGGTCCCATCTAGGGTGAAAGCCTGCCCCCGTGGATTCCAGTAGATCATGCTCACGTCTCAGTACACGCTGGGATCGAAAGGTTGATCCAGCAGAAAGACAAACTCAACAGTGATGTGAGAGAGGGCAAGCCGCAGGACAGAAGGATAAAAGGGCCAGCTCCCTCTTGCCATGCCCTTAAATACTGCCTGCCAGCAGAAGGTAACACCACATATTGGGTGGGCCATCCGGGGTGAGGTGGTCCAATCAGAAGACCCCCTTCTCTCTTATTTGTTCTCTCAGCTCCAACCAAGTTGACACCCAAGATTACGCGGCATGGGAGTGATAGGTAGAGAGTCTTGTGTTCTGGTCCATCTTGCAACCTAAGGACTTTGTGAATGTGGATGAGTCAATTCAGATATCTGGAACTTGATTTTGTTGCTACTTTGTTGGAGGTTTGTAGTTTGATTTTTGTTTTCTCTCCTGATACTAGGGATCAAACCTAGGACCTTACATATGATCTATCACTAAGCCCCATACCCTACACCTCCTAGCCATGGGTCATGAGTTTTCATTTGTTTGTTGGTTGGTTGGTGGGTTTGGTTTGGTTTGGTTTGATTTTTAATCCATGTGATGAGATTGTTGGGCTTTTGATCAAGATTGGATGGTTTCTTCCATCTAATTCTAATTTCTAAGGAAAAAAATAGAAAAGCTTACCTATGACCAGTGTGGAATAAATTACTTTCCTCCAAATGGACTGGCCCTGGGCAGCAGACATCAGACATCTCCAGAGATGGTGCTACTGAACAGCACGTAGACCTACATACAGATCCAGCCAGCCCTCCCACCCAGCCAGCTCACCTAGGGGTGAGGGGCTATGGGATCCTAAGGTGAAGAGAGTGAGGGGGGCAGCAATTTCTCTCTCATCCTGCCTGTGGCCACATTGTACAGAACCGCTGGCCCTGGCCTGGGGAAGATGAGGGGAGAAGGGCCCCCTGTAAGTGATGATTTGCCCCATTCTCTCTGTAGGAAAACCCATTAAACTTGCTAGACTTTAGAGGCTTTGTTCTTTGGTCTATCTTTGGGCCCAAAGCAGGATGCAGGGGGTGGGGGGGCGGGGGGGTAGGGTACCTAACATGGCCTGCCAAAAGTGAATGGCTGAGGGGTGCACACTGCTCTCCCAGAAGGAAAATTTTACTGCACCCACTCCACCACCCATCCCCCCCCACCCCCCCATACAGAGCGCACATGACTATTGCTAATCCAGCAATACTTCCTATTCCTTAGAGTGTCAGGTGCCCAGGGAGGTCGGCAAGATGTCACTCTGCATTCAGGTCAAGGTGAAAGGCGGTTGGCGTCCCCCCTCACCAAGTTGGAATAACACACCCCCGCCTAGACTCTCTTGCCAGGACTCCTACACTCTCAGCACCATGTTCTCCCCCATTTCTTCCACCCTTTCTGCCAAATAGTCTAACATTTTAGGTAACTGTTACCTTTGATAAAGTCTGGTATTCTTCATTAGTCCCAATATTAACTAGGGGTGATTAGATTTGGTGAATAAACAAACTAACTGTAATTGCTAACTGTAGGTTTACAGGCTAAAGACTTGCCTAGCAAAGAAAATGAAACAGCTCCTACTGTGTGTGGAGGTACAGGGAAATGTAGACTGGTTATTTCTCTTTTGCCCATCAGCACACTGGAAAATCCTGACTTACTCCCTCTGCTAGGGCTGCCCAAGTGGGTACATGTCTCTGGATGGCTGAGTAGCTCAGCTAGGACAAAACTTCTTCAGACATGCCCTTGGGCCAGGATATATGCCTTTTCTTTTTTAAGACAGGATCTCCCTACTCACTTGTAGACCAGGCTGGCCTTGAACTTACAGAGATCTGCCTGCCTCTGCCTCCCACTGTACTAGGATTAAGGTGGTGTGCACACAGCGCCAGCTTAAGATGAGTTCTTAGCTGACCATGCCCATGTGGGTGCTGGGAATTGAACCATGTGGTCCTCTGCAAGGAAACAGTCTTGCTCTTAACTGTGGACCATCATCTCCGCCACTTCTTTCTTTCTTTCTTTCTTTCTCTTCTTTCTCTTCTTTCTCTTCTTTCTTTTTTCTTTTTTCTTTTTTTGTTTTGTCTTTTTAGACAGGGTTTCCCTGTAGCCCCAGCTGTCCTGGAACTCTGTAGACCAGGTGGCCTTGAACCCACAGAGATCCACCTGCCTCTGCCTCCTGAGTGCTAGGATTAAAGGCATGCATCACCACACCCGGCTCTGTTCTTTCTTTTTTAAGGCACTTCGTATTCTGTTCTTTTGTGTTGCAACAAAACAGAATATCCAATACAAAGTGTAAGCACAAATATCCAGGTCTACAAAAGAGTCAGTGCTGAAATATAAATATGAGACATAATTTGGGGTTTTTTTACTTTAAAAATGTATTCGTTTTTTTTTTTTTTATGTGGATGAGCGTATTTCCTACATGTATGTAAGTGCACCTGTGTCATTGCAGTGCCTGCAGAGGACAGAAGGAATTGAATTCCTCTCGAACTGGAGTTAAAGATGGTTGTTAGCCACTACGTGAGTGCTAGGAATTAAACTTGGTCACCTGCAAGAACAGCCAGTGCTCTTAACCTCTGAGCCATCTCTGCAGCCCCTGATTGTTTTAAATGAATATTTCAATATGGC
This sequence comes from Rhizomys pruinosus, assembly GCA_009823505.1. NCBI lineage: Eukaryota > Metazoa > Chordata > Mammalia > Rodentia > Spalacidae > Rhizomys > Rhizomys pruinosus. The sequence continues at coordinate 658,784 of VZQC01005228.1, forward strand.
TTGGTTCTTAAATGAGTCTGTATAGAACTGCCTGGCCTATAGACTCACAATGCTATCATAAACACCCAGGCCCCACCCCAGGTAATCAACACATAGAACTGAGGTGGTTAGACATGATTACAATAAGCCCCTTTCCTAGGGCCTTCCCCAGCCCTTTACAGACATGCTCTCTACAGAACAAAGATGATTAGAATTCCTCATAATTTTCTTGTTTCCTAAGAATGTAAGAATATCCCTTTAGACAGAGCAATGTGGCACTAGGAAGGACTGTTTTAGTCTATTTTCTATCCTGTAACAAAAGTACCAGAGGCTGAATAAGTTGTTTAAAAATGAAGTCAGGGCTGGAGAGATAGCTCAGTGGTTAAGAGCACAGACTGATCTTGCAGAGGACCCGGGTTTGATTCCCAGCACCCACATGGAGGCTGAGAACCATCTTTAACTCCAGTTCCAGGGGAATCCGATGCCCTCTTCTGACCTCCGTGGCATTGCATGACATGGGTGCACCAACCTACATGCAGACAGTGCACTCATACACATACAAAATAATAAATAAAAATTAAAAAAAAAGAAGTCCATATACTTGATAGTTTGGAAGTCTAGGAACACAATAGTGGTATCTTGTCCACTCTGACAGGAGCTTCATGGAAGGTGGCATAACATGCTAAGAGAACATGTGAAAAAGGGAAGGAATGTGTGGGGAGTAAAGGTGAGGGAGAGGAAGCTCACATGGTAAGGCAGGAGACAAGAGAGATTCAGAGGAGGTAACAGTGTTTTATAGCATTCTAGTCTCTAGACTTCCCGAGAGAGCAAAAGAGAGAATACTTCCATGAGAAAATCAATCTTTCTAAAGATCTAGCCATCTCCCATTAGGTTCCACCTCCTAAATATCCCACCAACTCTCGACATCACTGCATTGGGGACCAAGCTTTGGGCATGTGAATTTCTGAGGACATTCTCAAACCATAGCAAGGACTGATGTCAGTGGCATTAGCAACATACATGTCATAGCTCTTCTAGATCGGGAGGTTAAGCACAGCTTGGTTGGGTCCTTTGAGTCAGGTTTCTCATAAGGCTGCAATCAAGTTTTTGGCCAGGGTTGAGCTCTCAACTGATGCTCAAAGCGGGAAGCAATAGTTTCCATGAAGGATTCTTGGGAGGATTCAATGCCTGTGGGCCGCCCGCCTGAGACCTCAGCTCCTTGCCATGTGGTCCTTCCCCAAATGCTCACTTGCTTCATCAAAGTATGAAAACCAAGATGGCAATAGAGAGTTGGCTAGCCAGAGGTAAATCACAAACTCATGTAAGCAAAAACATGACATCCATCATCTTCTATTGTTAAAAGTTAGGTCTTAAGTCCCACCCATGCTTAAGGGGGTGAACACATAGATGTGAATGCCAGCAGATGGGGACCGTTGGAGGCCACCTTAGAGACAGTATTCCACAAGATAGGAGACAGAGAATACCTGAATAGCCTTGGAAGGCAGCATGGGGCAACAACTAAAATACTTTTTTTTTAAAATTAACTTATACTGGACCAAAGACTTAAATGTAGAGGCAAACTTATGCAATTCCTAGAATGAAACATAGCATTCCTAGAAGAAGATATAAATATTTGTGAGGCCTTCAGTGATAGGATGGAACCTAGGGCCCAATGCATGCTGGGCAAGCACTCCACCACTGAGCTACATACCCAGTCCTCTTGTAATCTTGGGATAAACATTTTCTTAGATATAACACCAGAAGCACAGGTAACAAAAGGAAATGTAGATAAACTGAATATCACAAATATTTAAATCCCTGCCCTGTCTAAAAACCTGTGCACCAGTGTTCAAAGCAGCATTGCTCATAAAGGCCAAAAATTCTAAAACAAATCCTATGTTTATTCATTTGTCCATATTAAACAAGTGTATAATGGTTGACTTTGTGTGTAATAAATGATTTGTTTAAACAGTAATTTTATGCAAATAGGCTACTTTATATGTGTGAACCAGTTATTATAAAGTCACTGAGTATAACAACTTGCAGAACTGACTATCCAGGGTTCTTCTAAGTGACTTCTCCATTCATGAAAAAGCTGGGCTTCTTTTTGTACAGTGATGAGATTTATAACTCAAAGAAATTAAAACACATTCCACATGCCTGCATTAAAAGAAGAAATGAAGTACTGATAGATGCCACAACAGGGATCATCCTTAAAGACTTTATGCTAAATGAGAGGGGCCAGTTGAAAACCATCACACAGTGTACAGTGCCATTTACATGAGTTGTCCAGAACAGGCTGGTTTTTAGGGATAAAAACCACATTTGTGGTTGCCTATTGCTGGAGAAAATGGGAGGTTATGGGTGATGATTACACAATTCCATAAATATATTAACTACTGAATTGAGAATGAGAACAACAGTGTGACTTCTCAATAAAGCTGAGAGAAACAGGTGAGAGAGGCTTCTTTTCCTAGGATAGTGATTCTTAACTTGGGGTCCCTGAACCCCCCCCTAAAATGGCAAATAAGAGCATGAATGTGTTTTTTAGAAGGACTGCAGCTTTCCTTGTATTGTCCAAAGGGTTCAAGCCACAAATGCAGAATTCCTGCCCTCAGGCAGGCCTGGAGGAACTCTGAAGACTGGGAGGGTATCCTTCCCTTGCTAAGCCCCTTGGCAATTCTTCCTGCTGTTAGTTTGCTGTGGGAAGGGCAGGCTTCCTCCCACCTCCCCTACAAGGCCAGAATCCATTTCCTGTCTGTTTATTTAATCTCTACTCAGCTGTGTGAAGTTGGGTTAGCCAGCAGCTGCTCTGACCACAGCCCAGAGCCCCCAGGCTCTTGCTCTCCCCAGCCCCTTCCCCTCTGCCACTCAGCCTTCTCCCGGATGTGTCTGCAGATACCTGCCTGCCAGGCTCCCCCAGAGAAAAATAGCTGTTCTCCTTCCCACCATGGCTGCTTGCTCAAGGACACTAAAGTTGGAGTGACTTAGCAGGGTGTCACAGTCTGGCCACCTGCAGACAGCCTTGCTTTTAATAAAAGACTGATGATGTCTTGGTATGACTAGGGAACCTCCTTCAGTCTCAAGAGTGTCCTGGTTTGTAAGGCTACATTTAATGCTTTCCTCAACCAAAGGGAAATGGCTCTGGCTGCTGGAAGCAAGCAGCACTCAGCAATCCCAGACTTCTCACCTACCTTGCTCAGCAGACATGCTTCATTCTTTCCTAGGCCTCAGGAAGACCTTGCTGCCCTTCAGGTCTCACCTCCCATCCCTTCACATAGCCTCATGGAAGAGGATCCTTGGGCTCCCACCAAGCAATGTGATTCCATTGAAAGGCAAAGCTGACACTTCTCAGTAGTCCCTGCCTCCCTCAGCCTTCCCTTCTCCATCCTGAAAAGCCCTACCTGACACCTCAGCCCTTTTCCCCCTCATAACCTCCATCATCTCCCAGCCCCTGTGCTCCCTAAGATCACAAACTATGTCTTTAACATTTTGTATTGCAGGCCAGGGATGGTGACACATAAGCAGGAGGCCAAGGCAGGAGGATCAATACAAGTTTGCCAGTGTGGACTACAAAGAGAGATCCTATTTTAAAAACACCAAAAAAGGGGGAGCTGGAGCAATGGTTCAACAGGTAAGAGCACTGACTGCTCTTACAGAGAACCAGGGTTCAGTTCCCAGCACCCACACGGTAGCTAATAACTGTCTGTAACTCTAGTTGGGTGTGGTGGCGCACACTTTTAATCCCAGCAGAGGCAGGTGGATCTCTGTGAGTTCATGGCCAGCCTGGTCTACATGGTACAGCTTGGGTTACAGGAGACCCTGTCTGAAAAAGACCAAAAAAAAAAATTATCTGTAACTGTAGTTCCAGGGGATCCAACCCCCTCATCTGATTTACATGAGCATGACATGGGTGCGCTTACATACATGCAGTACATGCATCCGCATACAAAAATAATAAAAATTTAAAAACATTGAAAGAACAAGAAGAAAAAAGAAAAAGAGGAGAGAGAGAGAGAGAACAAAAGAGAGAAGAGGGGCTGGAGAGATGGCCTCGCGGTTAAGAGCACTGACTGCTCTTGCAGAGGACCAGGGTTCGATCCCCAACAACCACATGGCAGCTAAGAACCATCTGTAACTCCAGTTCCAGGGGAATCCGACCTCCTCTTCTGACCTCCGCGGCACTGCACAACACGGGTGCACAAACCTGCATGCAGACAGTACATTCATACACATATGAAAATAAATAAATAAAAAATTTTTAAAAAGAGAATAAAAATAAATCCACTTTGCTTGTGCCTGGCAAAGAGTAGGTATAGGTAGCCAATAAAGAATTCTTGTTTTGTTTTGGTTTTTCTTATTTTTGTTTTTCAAAACAGGATCTTGCTATATAGCGTTGGCTGGCCTTCAACTTGTGATAATCCTCTTGTCTCTGCCTCCCAAGTGCTGGACTAAAGGCACACACCACCATGTCCAACTAAGAATTCTTTTCAGTAAGTAATTTTTCTTTTTTTTTTCTTGGTCTTTTCAAGACAGGGTCTCCCTGTAGCCAGCTGTCCTGGAACTCACTCTGTAGACCAGGCTGGCCTTGAACTCACAAAGATCCGCCTGCCTCTGCCTCCCAAGTGCTAGGATTAAAGGTGCGCACCACCACGCCCGGCCTTCAGTAAGTAATTTTTCAATGAGTGAAGCCCAGTCATGGCTAAGCTGAAGCTAACAACTTACTACAGACCATGAACCCCTGTGAGTCTGCACCCGGGGAATGGAAGCCTGAGACACATTCTACAGAGTAGGGGGACTATGTGAGGAGCTGTAAGCCTGCCCATAAAGGGTTAACTCTGAAATAGCTTCAGAGCTGTTCCCTAAAAGTGCAGGCATGCAGAGAAGCCTCCTGCCTGCACACCTGATGTTCCGGAGGAAGCTTATCGCAAGCAAACAGTTTCTGCTGGTGCAGCAGCCCGCTTGATAAACTTTTAACTTTTACAAGAGTTACCCCCTACCTCCTCCCTTCTTCCCGCCTTACTGCCCTATAAATTGTACGTTTACCCTACAATAAAGTAGACCTCGACAAAGAGCTTGCCTGGTCTCGTTTCTCTCTCTCGCTTATCTTACAGGTTTTGGG
>VZQC01005228.1:671952-687493 GCA_009823505.1 Rhizomys pruinosus
GGAAGCCACAAAAATGTGATAGCCCACATATTATCAACTTTCGCCATTATGGGTCAGCCTAAATACTTAAAAACAGATAATGGCCTTGGGTTACTAGCCAAAGGTTTCAAGCAATTCTGTGCCCAGTTAAAGATCAAACACATCACAGGCATCCCCTACAATCCACAGGGACAAGGAATTGTGGGAAGAGCAAATCAACGCTTAAACATACATTAACCAAATTAGCAGGCCAAGAACAGTTATATCCCCTAAAAGGAAACAGCAAACTTCTGCTGTCACATGCTCTCTTAGTCCTTAATTTTCTAAATTTGGACTTAAAATGGAAAATCAGCCGCTGATCGCTTATGGCATCACGACCACTAAAACAATTACACAAAAGTATTGTGGAAAGATCCTATGACAAACAAATGGAAAGGCGCCTGACCCAGTACTCATATGGGAAAAAGGCCATGCATGGTCTTTGACACTTTTGAAAACTGGGGCAAGGTGGCTCCCAGACGCCTAATAAACCCATTAACCCAACCCAGGGTGGCACTGAGAATGGTATTTATGCTTTCTTTCAGAAATGATTCTCCTTCTGACCATCCTCTGCGGGACCATTAAAATCATCGGTTCCACCTCCAATATTCATGAGTTCTGGGATGCAAGCTGGACAAAACAACAGGTTTGAATGGTCAGACCTGGAAGCTTTTGCCTTTTGTTCTTTACCCTCTCCTCCTTTTTCTGGGTCATGGTTTCCTCTGCTGTCACAGGACTTTTCCCCTTCTTCCCCTTATCTGTCTCTTTGGGGCCCCCACAGTGGCCGCCGCATCACCATACCAGCTTTTTAACTACACTTGGTTAATTATAAACCAAGCAGGAGATGTGGCCAATGCCTCCTCCACCATTGGATCTCAACCCTCCTGGGAGCCCCTACATGTGGATCTTTGTGCGTTGGCCATGGGGGCCGATTCTCGATGGGGGACTCCTAGTATATTCATGCCTCAATCCAAACCTGTAGATACACAGACCCAGTATTCCTCACTGCCCACTTGCTTTAATGTGGCTGCGCGCTCATGGCTGCAAGCAGCACCCATTTATGTTTGCCCTGGTTCGCACCGACCACGTAGTTGGGCAACTAGCTGTGGCTATGACAGTGATTACTTCTGTGGAGCCTGGACTTGTGAGACCATGGGAGATGTCTATTGGAAGCCCACTTCCAATTTTTATATCACAGTAAAACAAACTAACCCCTCCCAATACAAATTAAATTCCGGTCCTATCCCATACAATAACAAATGAAACAATGGTGCAATTCCCTCACAATATCCTTCACCGATAATGGAAAGAAAAAATCTTGGGAAGGACGTGGTTACCAATGGGGACAAGACTATATATCTCAGGTTATAACCTTGGGCTCACCTTTAAAATCAAATTTACAGAAAACCCTCCCCAATGCACATAAGGCTTCGGTGGGACCTAATTCCATGGTACATAAGAAACAACACCCCAAAAACCCCACCCGAGTTCAAAAACCTATCCCTACTAAAACACCCAGTCCCATCTCATCCATCCACCCTGGACCCTCAGATATCCTTTCCAACCCACTTTACCTGAAGGCCCCATGCCCTCATCTGAGCTGATTCTCATCTTTAGTCAACGCTTTCTGCCTTTGCTCTTCACAAAGTTTAAATGATAGTGAATATGATTGTTGGCTATGCTATTCCGCTGCCCCCCTTTTTATGAAGGCATTGCAATCAAGCTAACATTTCATTTACAAATAATACTAACCTTCTGTCCTGGTCTTCAGTTGAATTAACTGTTTCAGACTTATCAGGAATTGGTACCTGTCTGCGAGGACCCAGGATACTTCTACCCCCACCTTTAATCGACATTTGTAATGATACTATAGTCATTAATTCTTCTTCTAAATATGCTTTTGCTCCTAATGATACATATTTTGCCTGCTCCACAGGACTAACTACATTTATTGACACTTCCCAGTTCCTAAATCATTCAGATTACTATGTGGTAGTCCAGTTATTCCCAAAGTTACAAGTTTATGACTCTGACACCTTTCTAAAATTTTGGAAAGGGAGCATAAGAACGAAACTCCCCCCCAAAGAGTCAGACGAGAACCCATTACAACAATTACCTTGGCGTCATTTTGGGTCTTGGAGCACAGGAGCGGCACAGGGATAGTTTCTATGATTACATCCCAACAAAATTATCATCAGCTTAGCCAAGCCATTGACAAAGACATTGAAGAACTCAGAACAGGATTAGAAAATCTAAAGGATTCTCTCACCTCCCTTTCAGAAGTAGTGCTACAAAATAGAAGAGGCCTCAACCTCTGTTTTTACAGCAGGGAGGATTTGTGCCCCCTAAAGGAGAGAATGTGCTTTTATCAGATAAAACAGGGTTAGTACTAATAGCCTTCAAAAAATCAAAGATAACCTGAGAAAAAAGAAAAAGGGAGCGTGAACAACAAAAATCCTGGTATGAAAATTGGTCTTCCACCCCTTTTTGGTGGTCCACCTTATTACCTGGTCTCTTGGGACCTGTTCTTGGATTGATCCTGCTTATTTCATTTGGGCCATGGGTGCTTAATTGATTAACCAATTTTGTTAAGTCCCAAATAGACCCTCACTTACAGCCCAGTCCATTACCATCGCTTGGCCATCGAAGAAGAAGCCGATGACAACCCTGGCCCGCTAGCCCATCCTCTGCCACTGTTCTGCACTTGCCAACTGGCTTGACTTTCACTCCCTATAAGTTGTCGTCCCCAGCTATATGAGTAGCTCGCTGTTCCAGTCCCGGTGGCCGCCCCAAAGACGGGCAACTTCCTCTTCCCCTCTTACCGACCTAAGACAGGAGCCCTGAGGACGACGGGTATCCAAAGACGGGTAAGGAAGGGGGTCTTGTAGAGGTCAACCTAAGACAGGGACGGTCATGTAATCAACTGATGATGCCACTCTGCCTGAATATTCCCGAGCCTTCTTAAAATAAAGAAGGGGATTGGTGAGGAGCTGTAAGCCTGCTCATAAAGGAGTTAACTCGAATAGCTTCAGAGCTGTTCCCTAAAAGTGCAGGCGTGCAGAGAAGCTCCTGCCTGCACACCTGATGTTCCGGAGAAGCTTATCGCAAGCAAACATTTCTGCTGTGCAGCAAGCCCACGGAGGAAGCTTATCCAAGCAAACACTTTCTGCTGGTGCAGCAGCCTGCTTGATAAACTTTTAACTTTTACAAGAATTCACCCCCTACCTCCTCCCTTCTTCCCACCTTACTGCCCTATAAATTGTACGTTTACCCTACAATAAAGTAGACCTCGACAAAGAGCTTGCCTGGTCTCGTTTCTCTCTCTCGCTTATCTTACAGGTTTTGGGGTCTCCCTGGGTACCTGTCGTTACATGTCCCTGCAGGCAGGGTCAGGACTAAGGGAAGACTTGACTGAAACCCACCCTTGAAGGCCAGGCAAGAACTCACAAGGCAGATAGAAGTAGAATTGCCTTCTGTTCCCCACGTAGCTTGTCTCTCCTATTGCACGTCCATGCCCTTTTCAGCCAAAGCTGCTTCCTCTGCTCCAAAGGGAAAGGAAGTCCTCTGGTTAAATGCCGAGGTGTACAGTAGAGACAGGGCTGCCTGAGGCTTTGGGACAAAAGTCCATTTTATTTTATTCTGCTTAACAGTTTTTACTCCCCCTTTAGCAAATATTTTTGAACATTTTCTATGCACTAGGTCTGTGCTAGGCACTGTGAACACCACAGACAGATGTCTCTGTGAGGGATTGCCTTTAATCATAGTGCCCATGGCTGACCCCATGGTTAAAATGGAATGAGACGGGGGCTGGAGAGATGGCCTAGCGGTTAAGAGCACCGACTGCTCTTGCAGAGGACCCGGGTTCGATCACCAGCACCCACATGGTGGCCAGAACCGTCTGAAACTCCAATTCCAGGGGAGAACTCCAGTTCCAGGGGAATCCGACACCCTCTTCTGACCTCCATAGCATTGCATGACATGGGTGCACAAACCTGCATGCAGACAGTACATTCATACACATACAGAAATAAATAAATAAATAAAAAATTAAAAAAAAAAAAAAAAGAAAAAAAAATGGATTGAGACAATGATTTCTTAGCTCACAAACACTGGATCCTGGATGCTGATGAAGCAGAGGGAATGCAACATTGCTTAACAGTAAAACTTCTAGAGTCAGGTGGAACCATTTCCAAATCTCAGTTCTGTTTTTCTTCAGCAAGCTATTGCTCTCCAACACATTTTGAGATGTAGACAGTGTCAATATCATGCAGAGTTATTTGGAGGATCGATGGGACAATGACTTAAATTTGGTGCAGTTTGGCAGGAGGACACTCGGGAGAGCCCTGCTGCCTTTTCACATCCCTAGTTACACTCTTGCCAGTTCTCACTTTAGGCTCCATGACTGTGGTTACTGGTTTGAAGAATCACCAGGGGAGTTTTAAAAAATTACAAATTTCCAGGTTGGGAAGATGGCCCAGTGGGTAAAGTACTTGCTGCTCAAGCACGAGGGCTGGAGGTAGAGCCCAGCATGTTCATACAAAGCTGGACACCCGGTTGGGGTGGGAGCTGGAACCACAGCTCAGCGGTTAAGAGCACTGGCTGCTCTTGTAGACAAACCGGCTCCTACTAACAAACACTTGGAACTCCAGTTGAAGGGGATCTGACGCCTTCTTCTGGCGTCTGCAGGCATCACGCATCTGCCAAAACGGTCATACACATAAAATCAATTTTAAAAATGTTTTTAAAGCTGGGCACAGTGATAGCCCTTGTAACTGCAGCTCTTGGAGAAGGCGCAAGGATAGGAGGATCCCAGGGGTTCGCTGGCCAGTTTAGCCAACCACAGGTTCAAGGTTCAGTGAGAGACCCTGTCTCAAACAATAGGTAGGGAACAGTAAAGGAAGAACACTAGATGTCTGGTTTCCTAAGGCACATGTATGCATAGGCACACGAATCCATACCCACCCCACTGTCACCCCATTACATACACAAATAAAAACAGCTGCAATTTTCCAAGCCTCAACCTTCTGAACCAGGTACGCCAAGGAAGGGGTCTGGGAATATGCATTTTTGGAAGTCTCCATGCTTGTGGTCCATAAGAGTCTCCTCTCAAATCCAGCAGCACCAAAAGTTCTGCGAGGGATGAGAGCTCCGTTAACTCCTAACTCACATCCCCTCCCTCCCCACACTCTTTCTCTCCGCTCCAGCCCAGGCATCCCAGCCTGTGGTGGGTCTCTTCTGAGCAAGGCACTGCTCTTAATGAAAGGCAAGACTGACAGGAGGGGTCAAAGTTCACACAAGCTGCTCCGCCTTCTGTTTCATTTACAAGTGGCAGTCACCTCATTAAACTCAGTCTCCTTCCACCCCATCCAGTCTTACCCCACAGCCACCGCTCACACCCCACACCCAGGCCCCTCCTCCCTCAGCCTGGCAGCAACTCACGAACTGGTTGGAGATTGTGCGACTCAGAAGTAGAAAGAAGCGCTTATGGAGAAACCTACCTGTACTTCCTTTGGCAAGGTTGCTCCCTCACTCCCAAACTTTCCTGATGTGTGGCATAGAGAATGCACTCAACAAACGTTTCTTAAACTCAAGCATTTATAGATGCATACAACTGAGCTGGGCATGGTGGCTTAAACCTTTAATCCCAGCACTTGGGAGGCAGAGGCAGAGGTAGACAGATCTCTATGATTTTTGAGGCCAGCCTGGTCTACATAGTGAGTTCCAGACCAGCTGGGGCTACAGGGAGACCCTGTCTCAAAAATAAATAAATAAATAAATAAATAAATAAATAAATAAATAAACAAACAAACAAACTGTCACTATAATGGGCATAACAGCTTGTCCTTGAACATCAGCTCTGAGGACTGCACAAAGACCCACCTGCCTGGTAGACCACAAAAGGACCAGGAGGTCTAAGTTGAGACCCGAAGGAGGCACAGTAGTCAATTCGAGCAATGGCAGGATGGGTACAAAGAAGCCATCGTGTGGGTGAGGCCTTGGGCGGGGCAGGAGCTGGCATGCCCAATGTGAGCTCTGGGGGGAGAGGCATGCCTGGTGTCTCCTGTGAGTAACAGGACTGGGGAGGCCAAGAGGACAGCTGGATGCACACAGCCCTCCTGGGCCCAGCTGGGGTGCAGCGGTGAGGACACAGATGCACTTGCCCTCCCCTTTTCTCTTTATGCCTGTTTATGAGCCATCCGAGGACCTAACATCAGCCATACTTGCAAAAGCACTCTTTGGATCCTTATGTACAGAATGTCTGTCTCCTTCAGCAGGGCACCATTGTCTGGGCCTGCACCCCTGGCAGTGGGTGGCGGGGGCAGGCCTAGACAGTATAGTATAGGGCTGGAGGCCCTAGAGCAGGGGCTGTTGAACACAGGTTCAGTATTCCCTTAGAGTCTGTTTATTTGGGGGAGGGAGGGGTAGATTGGGGCTACAGCCCACCCAGCCCACGTAACACAGCTGGAGCTGGAGGTGTTGTTTCTGCCATGGCTTCTGCAAAGGAACTGTTCTAGTTCCTCTTCAATTGCTCTGACAAAACACTCTGACCAATACCAACTTGGAGAGGAAAGGGTTTTTTTTGGTTGACATCTCCCAGGTCACAGTTCATCACTGAGGGAGCCCAAGGCAGGAACTCAGGGCAGGAACCTGGAGGCAGGAGCTGGAGCACAGGCCATGGAGGACACTGCTCACTGGCTTGGTTTCCTGGCTCATGCCCAGCCTGCCTTCTTACACAATACAGAACCACCTGCCCAGGGGTGGCACTACCTACAGTGAGCTCCCCCCTTCTCCATCTCTCAGCAATCAAGAAGATGCCCCACAGACATGGCCACAGGCCAGTCCAATGGAGGCAATTCCCCAGTTAAGGCTCCCTCAACCCAGGTGTGTCAAGCTGACACTAAAGCTCTCCAGCACAGCTATCCTTTGGGCTGGGACCAGCAGAGCAAGTCAAACTCCTGATGTCCCCACTGCACCACCCACTCCTCATGCTCATACAGGTTATGTGGGAACTGTGGGCACCTGTCAGCACCCCTGGATGATGCAGGCTACAGTGGGGGTGTCTCCTAAGACAGGCTCTCCCTGCTGAAAGGGAGGCCAGAAAAAGAATGGGGCTGGAGCTGCCACGCAGAGGAGGGACCAGAATTAACACTCAGAACACAGCTGAGGATGGCTGTCCAAAGAATGTGTACTTTCTGAGCTGCATCTGAAGCTCAGATGCACTTGCTGGTGCTCCAGGACATCCACTCCAGCCCAGCACTGACTCTGGGCCCAGGTGACCGAATGAGGGTGAAGCAGTAAGACATAACCCACATCCCAATGATTGGTTGGCTCTTAACAATTTCGGTCTTTTCAGCTAGTCAGCAAACTCCGGAGTATAGGAACTGCATTATTACCTCCTCCTCTTTTTCCAGATTCTGACGCAGAGGGGTCGAAGTGGTACTGTACTCCTGGGACCCATTTGAATTCTCCAGGAACTCATAGGACCCTGAGCTGCAGGAACCAGGAAAGCACCAGGCCCACTGGGGCCTCACCCTGCTTTAAGGACTGCAAGCTAGAAACTGGCCCCAACCCTTCCCAGCACCCCAGAGCCTACTGGGCTGGTTTCAGACCAAGCAGAGGGAGAAACAGAATTGGAGGGCTGGTGATGGGGGACTTTGTGAAAGTAATGAGACTGTGAGAGGAGGTGCGAACTGTCACGGATGTAGGTTTTCCCTCTGGGGTGGCACGGTGCAGTGTGCTGCTGCTACGTCAGTGTGCTGGGGAGAGTGGCTGTCTACAGCTGCCCAGCCCTCACCTTGGCCCCACGCTGACCTGATAGTTTGGAAAAGAGCTTGGCTGGGATCTAGGGCCTAAAGCCCAGTCCACAGAACCTCCTCAGCAGGCAGATGGGAAGGTAAGTCCCAGGTAGGGCCTGCTGGATCAGAGCAGCCGGACATGAAGCCCAAGAGGATGTACAGGCAGGGCCCATGCTCCTCTCTGGTTGGGGCTCAGCATGCAAGGGTAGCAAGGATCTTGCCCATGCTCAAACATGTGTGTGTGCATGTGTGCATGCGTGTGTGCGCGTGTGTGCGTGTGTGTGCGCGTGCGTGCGTGTGCGCGTGTGCGTGCTTGCGTGTGTGCGTGTGTGTGCGTGTGCATGTGTGCGCGTGTGCGCGTGCGTGTGCGTGTGCGCGTGCGTGTGCATGTGCGCGTGTGTGCGTGTGCGTGTGTGTGCATGTGCGTGCGTGTGTGTGCGTGTCTGTGTGTGTGTGCGTGTCTGTGTGCGTGTGCGCATGTGTGTGTGTGCGTGCGTGTGTGTCTGTGTGTGCGTGTGCGTGTGTGTGCGTGCGTGTATGTGTGTCTGTGTGTATGTGTGTAGGTCAGAAGATAACTTGTGGGAGTTGGCTCTCACATTTCACTATACAGGTTTCTGCAACCAAACTCAGGGCTGGTGGCAAACCCAAGTCAAATCACTGAGCTATCTTGAAAGTCTCAGACATTTGCCGTCACCCATGTCACCTTGAGGCTTGCTCCTGTCAACTCTGTTGACAGCCTTCAATGGGAAGAGGACCCCAGAATCTTCTCCAGGATGTTCTTTCCAAAGAAGCTCAGCATTTGGTCCTGATGAGAGCTGGGGGCAGCACAGTGTGCAGTCAAGTCTGGCCCCGGGCCCTGAGTCTCACAGCATCCATGTGAGAGGGAGGCCAGGGAGGGATGGAGCCCCCCTGCAGGAAGCGATCGGTGACTACTGCTGATGATGCACACAGGTGGCTGTGTTCCCATCCGCCCCTCCTCCCAGCCATCTTTCCCAGGCATGCTGAGCTTCATGGCCTTTCCAGAGATTACTGGGACAAGATACCAGCACTGACAGCTCTTGTCACAGCCCATCCCCACCTCATTCATACAGAGGGGAGGACAGCTTAATTCCACTGCTCAGACGTAGGGCTGCCTGCCAGATACGGTGCGGCCCACTGACCTTGCTCCACCGTCCCTAGGAAGTAGGCATGGAGAAACAAAGGCCCTGGTGTCTCCTCTGCTCTCCTTCTACTGTGAGCCTCCCTGCCCTCTCCCAAATAGGCACTGAGTGATGCTGGGTGCTGAGGAGGATGGGAAGGGAAACTTGACATGGCAACTTGATCACCCCCATCTCCACCAACTGAGACAGGGAAGGAACTGACATCAGATGGGTAGATGGGTTTCCTTAACCCCAGTGTTCTGAGCTCTGTCTCTAATAGAGAAAGCAGAGCTCTGCCTAAAGGCAACAGCCTCAAACCACTCCACATATACCTCGAGGAACCCCCGGTCAGTTGGTGACACTGCGTATTTCCTTATAATCTTCTGTTTCTGGTGGGAGGGGCTCAGCTGGGTGTCTGCCAGGACCTCTGCTCCCTCAGCCCCATCTTTGCCGAGTGATCCCTGTTCTCAGGACAAGTCTCCCAAGCTAGCTTCTGTAATCCACACATTTGCTCCCAAATCAAGGCTACTGTGTGCCAGCTCGAACCCTGGTCTCTGCGTGCACTGAAGGAGAGCCCTTCCTCTGCTCTTGAACCCTGGTCTCTGCGTGCACTGAAGAAGAGCCCTTCCTCTGATCTTGAACCCTGGTCTCTGCGTGCACTGAAGGAGAGCCCTTCCTCTGATCTTGAACCCTGGTCTCTGCGTGCACTGAAGGAGAGCCCTTCCTCTGATCTTGAACCCTGGTCTCTGCGTGCACTGAAGGAGAGCCCTTCCTCTGATCTTGAACCCTGGTCTCTGCGTGCACTGAAGGAGAGCCCTTCCTCTGATCTTGAACCCTGGTCTCTGTGTGCACTGAAGAAGAGCCCTTCCTCTGCTCTTTCCTTCCTGCTTCTCCCCATTGGAGCATTCTTCATTCTCCCCAGAACTCTAGAAATTCTAACCAGACTAAATCATTCCCCTGAGAGCCTAACCCTGAGACTCCTGGGTGGAAAAAGGCCACTTCGCAAGTTGGGTGGCAGTGCAGTTGTGTTGCTATGTGAGTTCACATCTCATCGTCCTCACTTTCTAGCTGTAATCCAGAGGACTATTTACCCAACTTGGCTTCCTCAACTCCAAAATTTCTCCTTCTTGAACCATAGTAAGATGAAATGTGATCAGCAGTTATGTGTGGTGGCATACACCTTTAATCCCGGCATTTGGGAGGCAGAGGCTGTGAGTTCAAGGCCAGCCTGGGGCTACAGGGAGACCCTGTCTCAAAAAAAAAAAAATTTAATGTGATCACACAAATGAAATACACGCCACCTAGGATGTGATATTTTGTTGTGACACCCCCAGTCATACCTATGGTGTGACTCCACACTGCTCAGAATGGATGAACACCCAGATGCACTGGACAGAATAGTCAGGACCTTGGATCTGGGTCCCTCCAGGGACACTGAATATACAGGGAGTCAGAATTCCTAAGTTGGGCCCCAAGTCAAGTTACAGTTCTGTTCTGATTTGTGGGCTCTGGGCAAATGGCTGAGAGTGTCATTTCTTCTCCCAAGTATCCCAGTGCACTCAGACTCAGCACCCTAGAACTAGAATGAACCTCAGAAATCATCCCCCAGTGCACTCAGACTCAGCACCCTAGAACTAGAATGAACCTCAGAAATCATCCCCCAGTGCACTCAGAGTCAGCACCCTAGAACTAGAATGAACCTCAGAAATCATCCCCCAGTGCACTCAGACTCAGCACCCTAGCACTAGAAGGAACCTCAAAAGTCATCCCTTCTAAAGACGCAGATCAGAGCCTCTGTCTCATCCTGTTCCATAGACAGAACATTAAGCTCCAGGAGGCCATGACGCAGCAGCCAGTGGCAGAATGGTCACCAATATTTAGTTGGTTGTTTCCATGATGGAGTTGATTCTCCTTCCTGCTCCAGCCACACGTCATCTCTGCTCAGGGCCTTCCCTGCCCTGCTCCACACTGGAGCTGAGAATGAAGGAAAGAAGCCAACAGGACATCTTTGTTGGTTCCTATGGCACCTGCGCCATTGGGGAAACGGGGTAAAAACAAGGGTTCCGGGGCTGGAAAGATGGCTCAGGGGTTAAGAGTGCTGACTGCTCTTATGGAGGACCCTGACTTGATTTCCAGAACCCACATGGCAGCTAACAAGCATCTGTAGTTTTTCTGGCCTTCTTGGGTGCTGTACAACATGGATGCTGCACAATGTAGGTGCAGCTTACTTACACACATGCAGGTGATACACTCATATGAATTTAAAAAAGGAGGGTTCGGAAGTGAGCCAAAACCTGGTTCTGCTCAGGCAGATGTAGCCGTGGGACATCATTAGGCCCCTCTGGGCTTTGTGTTTCTCCTTTGTGAAATGAAAAGGAATCATGTATTCCTTGCAAGGCTATTATGAAAGTAAGCTGATGTATTTCAAAGGCTCCTGGTTGAATACTGAGACTCCACTGCTGTTACCTTTCCAGGTCTGGAGCGATGGGGAAGGCCCATGTCCACTGTGACCCTAGCCCCTCCAAGCTTTCTTCCATTCTCGTCTTTCCTTTCTAGGTCACAGAAGTAGTGGGATAGAAGGAGACAGAGGAAGTCTAGTTTTAACTCCAGAAATCAGGATTAAGCATGCTTATTTCTCTTCCAGGGAACTCAAGTTCATTTTCCTGCAACCAAGGGCTCTGTCACCCTCTTCTGGACTCCACATGAACTGCAGACTCATGGGATATACTCAAGCACACAAACACATGAGTAAAAAATAAAAATAAACCAGGGAAAGGCCAGGTGTGGTGGCATGCACCTTTAATCCTAGCACTTGGGAGGCAGAGGCAGGCGGACCTTTGTGAATTCAAGGCCAGCCTGGTCTACAGAGTGAGTTCCAGGACAGCTGGGGCTACAGAGAGACCCTGTCTCAAAAAGACTAAATAAATAAATAAATAAATAAATAAATAAATAAATAAATAAGCCAGGGAAAATGGTGCTTTCCTTTCCTCCCAACACTCAGGAGGCAAATGGATCTTTGTGCATTCTAGGTGAGCCAGGGCTACATAGTAAGATCCTGTCTCATAAATGAATGAATGAATGAATATTTTTAAAATCAGTAAATTTAAAAAACAGAAAAAAAGGCCAGACTCCTAGACTCAGCCTGGATGATCTGGCAGCCTTGGAGGCGGCTACCAAGGGACGTGGGTGTGGGTGTGTCCATGTGTGTGTCCAAGAAGATCCACAAGGAGACAGTGGTAGTTATGGGGTAGTCCCTGACTGTTCCTCCATCTCCCTCCATCTCCTTCCTCTTACCACCAGTGAGAATGGGAATCCTCTGTAGTTGGTAAGTTCCTTGCAACTGTGGGTATAAGACCATGCCTGGCATGTGTCTGTTAGAAACAGGTGAAGAAACCCAGTGTCCAAGCTGGGAGAGTGCCCAGACCTCGGGGGCTCCTCCCTGCACTGAGATGCCCTGCTTCCAAGGGGGCAAGATCATCCTTTCTAGTTCTAAGACTTGGGTGTTTCATGCATAAAGTGATCAGCAAATGCCCTTTAATATCAATTGTAAATGACATACAGGCCAGAGGTTTAGATGTATGAGTCCAAGACTGTTGCCTGGAGGAGTCCAGGGACTGAGGAGGGGGGAAACTGGCCCCAGAGAATAGAGATGAAAGTGGTGATGAAGACAGACTGGCGTCTTCCCAGAAGCCCAGGATGGGAGAGGAGATTGTGTCCAGCAGCCTCCCCCACCTTCACCTTCCGCTCCCTCCCTGACCTCCTGGCTCACATCAAAGTACGGACCTCTTCCTCTAGCCCCCTAGCCTGAACAGTGCAGGTCATCACTCCTGGCTCCTTGATGCTGCTGATGGACAGATGGTAATAGCTCCCAGAGTGCTGAAAGAAGACACAGACTTCAGGTTAGAGGCAGCCCTGGCCGGCTCTGTGCTGGTGGGGGCTGCTGTCTCTGTTGCTAAATTTTCTGCACTCACTCTCTGGGTGCCCTGGAGCAATCCAACTAGCTTATGGAAAAAGGGAGCACAGGTGCTCTCAATCTGTGGGTCCCACAGACTGCAGAAGTTGGAAGGTGTGGGGGCCTAAAGAGGTTGAGGATTCTTTTTATTTATTTATCTATTTATTTATTTATTTATTTTCATATGTGTATGAATGTACAGTCTGCATGCAGGTTTGTGCATCCGTGTCGTGCAATGCCGCTGAGGTCAGAAGAGGGTGTCGGATTCCCCTGGAACTGGAGTTAAAGACGGTTCTCAGCCGCCATGTGGGTGCTGGGGATCGAACCCGGGTCCTCTGCAAGAGCAGTTGGAGCTCTTAACCGCTAGGCTCTCTCTCCAGCCCCCGGTTGAGGATTCTTAAATCCATGTTAATACTGGCATCAAAACAACAGAGATCCTGCAAGAAGAAACGTAGGGAGGCCTGCCTTGGGAGGAGTTTCTCACTAACAAGCAACAGAAGAGGAGGGAAGGTCTCTGCCTGGAGCAGGAGCTTCCAAAATCCTCACCCTTATTCTCCCTCTGCTATTTAGTAAATAATTCATCTGCCCAAAATTAGTCAAAGTCATGCTTACCTGGCAACTGGGACATCAGATCCACAGAGAAGGCAACTTGCTACTACACTGAGCCCTGAGATCAGCTGAGAGCTCTTTCTACCTGAACTATGCTGTGTCCCTGTGGTAAGCACATGTTCCTATTAGGCCACGAGGTGATTGAAAATAGCTGGCTCAGGCTCTCCATATGTTTATATAACAAGCTTGTAGATTTAGATGCGAGCTTTTAGCATTGAGTCTAAATCAAATTATATCACAAATCCAAGCAAGCAATCCAAAACATGGTCTCTCCTTAAAGAGTTCACCCCTCTGCCATGGAACAGAAAAATCAGGTCAGAGGAGGGAGGGAGGGAGGGGGAGAGAAAGGAAGGGAGCAAGATTCATGACGATGGAGTAGCCAAAGTCAAGTTCATCAGGAGGTTGGAGAAAGACAGAGAATGGCTTATGGAGGCCATTTGATACTTGTTTAGAACCTGTTCCCACTTTGGGGGCAGTTTAGGCAAAATGTAAGTAAAATGTGGTAGCCTTCTACCACCTGGTGGTAATACTAGGAAATGCAGTTTACTCATTCATAATACTGTAAGATGAAATCCTACTGTTCTAGTTTGCTTTCAATTGCTGTGACAAAACACTCTGACCAACACCAACTTGGGGACAAAAGGGTTTATTCATCTTACATCTCCAGGGTCACAGTTCTTCACTTAGGGAGCCCAAGGTAGGAACTCAGGGCAGGAACCTGGAGGCAGGAGCTGAAGCACAGGCCATGGAGGAATGCTATTCAATGACTTGTTCCCCTGGCCTATACTCAGCTGGCTTTTTAATATAATACTAGACCACCTGACCAGGGGTGCCACAACCCACAGTGGGCTGGGTCCTCCCATATCACCTAACAATCAAGAACATATCCCACAGACATGGCTACAGGCCAATCCAATAGAAGCAATTCCCCAACTGAGACTTCTTCAACCCAGGTGTCTCAAGTTGACACTAAAGCTATCCAGCACACCTACCTTATGAATTTGTTTATATTAATTCCATTATAATATTCAAACAGGGCAATATACAAAAACAATACCATAAAGCAACAATAGTCTTTCAGGAAGTAGCAGTAGAATCGCTGGGTACCTGGTCAGAAACTTTTCTTGTTCCATAGATGGAAATTAACTTTGAGAGCTCTAAAACTAGCAAAGTTCTAGAAAAAACTACAGGAGAACTATGATGAGCTTGGGTTAGTCAATAGTTGCTGAGAATGACACGAGAAACACAGGTGATGAAAGGAAAAAGAAACTACTCCATGCTGAGGTGAACTTTTTTTTTGTCATTTTGAGACAGTAGCTGTAGAGACCTGTAGCTCCAGCTGTCCTGGAACTCACTCTGTAGACCAGGCTGGCCTTGAACTCACAGAGATCCACCTGCCTCTGCCTCCCGAGTGCTAGGATTAAAGGTGTGTGCCACCACGCCTGGCTTACATATAAGTTTAAAAACAAGTCAATGGGTTGTGGAAAAAAAAGGGCGTGAGGGGCTGGAGAGATGGCTCAGCATTTAAGAGCCCTGGCTACTCTTGCAGAGGATCTGGGTTCAATTCCCACCACCCACATAGTGGCTAACAACTGTCCATATCTCCAGTTCCAAGGGATTGAGCCAGATGCCCTCTTCTGGCCTCCACGGGCATTGCATACACAGGTGCACTTACATAGATGCAGGCAAAACACTCATACACATAAAATAAAAATAAATGAGCCAGGTGTGGTGGTACACACCTTTAATCCTAGCACTTGGGAGGGAGAGGCAGGCATAACTTTGTGAGTTCAAGGCCAGCCTGGTCTACAGAGCAAGTTCCAGGCCAGCTAGTTCTACAGGGATACCCTGTCTCGAAAAGACATAAATAAATATGAATCCAAAACATTTTTTAATTTTTTTTTGGTCTTTTTGAGACAGGGTCTCCCTGTAGCCCCAGCTGTCCTGGAACTCACTCTGTAGACCAGGCTGGCCTTGAACTCACAAAGATCCGCCTGCCTCTGCCTCCCAAGTGCTAGGATTAAAGG
>VZQC01005228.1:697547-709226 GCA_009823505.1 Rhizomys pruinosus
TTTTTTTTTTTTTATTTCCGTACGTGTATGAATGTATTGTGTGCATGCAAGTCTGTGCACCCGTGACGTGCAATGCCGCGGAGGTCAGAAGAGGGCGTCGGACTCCCCTGGAACTGGAGTTCTCCTCGAAATGGAGTTTCAGACGGCTCTCGGCCGCCATGTGGGTGCTGGGGATCGAACCTGGGTCCTCTGCAAGAGCGGTCGGCGCTCTTAACCGCTAGGCCATCGCTCCAGCCCCTAAATTTTTTTTTTTAAACAGTTGACCAAATAACACACTGGCTAAAATCATATGGCCTGGGTTGTCCCTCCACTTAGAAAATCAACTAAGTTTCTCAGGACATCTGTTTGGTCATAAAGGCACCCTCATGGCCCAGGAGACAGGAAGAAGACAGCCCTTTGGTGGAGAGGTTCATGAAGACACTAACACAGGCCACAAGAGTCTGAGAAAGTGTTGCAAACTGAACTTCTGCCTCAGTCTCTAAAGTGGAGACTCAGTGGCTTACCAGCTCTCAAACTGCCAACTGTTATTAGCTTGGTAGCTCCTGGCCCACCAACTAACACAAAATCCAGCACTGAAGAACTGAAAATGTGACAAAGATCCAAGCATGGTGGTATATACCTATAATCCCAGCACTCAGGAGGCTGAGGCAGGAAGACCTCAGGTTCAACACCAGACCTGGCTACACAGTGAGACCTTGTCTCAAAGAGAAATTAATAAATAAAAATTAACTTTAAAAAGCTCACAGAGAATGGCAGAGCAGCATTCAGTGACACTGAGCAGATTCTCGCAGCACAGCTCTGTGGTCACGGCAGCCTAGAAACAATTCTGTCCCACTTACTTGTTTGTAAATCTTAAAGCTAATTACATTTGGCCAGACAGATTTCTGCCAGCCTGGTCTATATAGAGTTCCAGGCCAGCTGGAGCTACAAAGAGAAACCCTGTCTCAAAAAGACAGAAAGAAGAAAAGGAAAAAAGAAAAAAGAAAATGAAGAAAAGCTAATCACATTTCACCCATTTCATGAGAAAGTTCTTGAGACGAGTGAACAGGTACTTTTGGCCAAATTAAAGAATGACAAAGTCCTCACTGAGAAGACACCCAACGATAAATGAGGGTATAAATCCTGTCACTTTTCTCATGGGCTCTGACTAGTGTGATCCTTCTTTCTATATTTTCCAACCCTAACTTTCATTTCCATCATCTTCTTTTTAATACAACTCTCCTTTTTTTTTTTGGTCTTTCTGAGACAGGGTCTCCCTGTAGCTGACTGTCCTGGAACTCACTTTGTAGACCAGGCTGGCCTTGAACTCACAGAGATCCGCCTGCTCTGCCTCCCAAGTGCTAGGATTAAAGGCGTGTGCCACCATGCCCAGCCCAGTTCTCCATTCTTTAAAAAAAAAAATTTATTAGCATTGCTTTCTTTAAAAAATAATATGATTACATTGAAAAACTGTATATGTTGGAGAAGTTGGGGAAGAGTGTTGGTAATACAGCTTTTTCAGTAAATAGTACTCAAAAATTACAGTAGACATACAGAATTGCAAATTTACATTCTAAAATACTATTACATATTTTTAGTTTGAGAATTCTATCAGTATAGCTATTGCAGTACTTTTTTCTTTTCTTTTCTTTTTTTCAACTTCCTAGACTGTGATTTTTATCTCTAGAAACTGAAGTGTCTTTCATCTTCTGTGGGGACAGGCGAAGGCACTGGAGCTGTGGGAGAGCAATGGGGAAATCACGGAAAACCTCTTGGTGGCTGGGAATGGGAACCACATGTAGAGTCAAGACCACAGCTGGTCCTCATGGGAAGTGGGAAGCCCGTTCTAGAGAATCAGTCCTCCCGAGACCAGAATCTACAAATGACAGACCTCCCCTGTTCAGCATAAGCCCAATGAAGAGACAAAGCCAGCGCCATGCAAGACCTGGGACCTCGGGGGAAGGGGTTGTGGGGAGGGCAGCCGCTCAGAGAAGGCTGAACCTGCTGCCCAACATCAGGAAGCCCTCCATGCTCCACTCTGCTCCACCAGCAGCCCACCACCAGAGGAATGTGGAGCCCTGGCTTCTAGGTTGGGGACTACAGGTCCAACTTGCCAGGAGAGGTCCAAAGCTCCAGCTCACAGGAGACTACGACCCTAGCTTGTGAAAGGGACCAGGGCTCCAGATTTACAGGAGGGGAGCCACAACTCCACCTCACAGGAGGTGATCACAGCTCCAGCTCACAAGAGGGGACCATGACTTGGCTCATGGGAAGGGACCACGTCTCTAACTCATGGGAGGGGGCCATTGCTTCAGGTCACAGGAAGGAACCACAGCTCCAGGTTCACGGGAAGTGGTAACAGTTTCAGGCTCCTGGGAGGAGTCACAATTTCAATTATACTGGTTCCCACCATTTTCCCGTCTCCACTGCTGTCCACACAATTATACTTGTGTTTAAGATAGAGCCTTTTGGTTCTGTGTAGCAAACAGGGGCAACAGTTACTTGTTGGCTTGAATTTTTCTACTACAGAGACAGCAATACTGGAGAAAATTACCTTCACATCTTCCTCCCTGGCCAGGGAAGACAGTGATGAGACAGCTTAAGGGTCACATTTTATCCAGAGTGGTGGTGCATGCCTTTAATCCTAGCACTTGGTATGCAGAGGCAGGCGATCTTTGTGAGTTCAAGGCCAGCCTGGTGTACAGAGCGAGTTCTAGGACAGCTGGGGCTACAGGGAGACCCTGTCTCAAAAAGAACCACCCCAAAAAGTCACATTTTGCCAAAAGCTATCATCTTGTCTCTCCAGCCTTTTTCTCTTTCTTCTCTTTCTTCTTTTTCTTCCTCCCTTCCTTCCCTTTCTTTCCTCTCCTCCCTCCCCCTCCCTCCCTTCTTCCCTCTCCCTCCCTCCTTCACTTCCTCCTTCCTTCCATTCTTTCTCTTTCTTGCCAAGTCCTTTCTTGCCTGTGTCTGGCGATCAGCCCTCATCTTCCTTGGGGACGACTTAATAAAAATGGATCTTAACTGAAACACCATGAGATTCCTTGAAANCCCACTTACTTGTTTGTAAATCTTAAAGCTAATTACATTTGGCCAGACAGATTTCTGCCAGCCTGGTCTATAGTAGATTCCAGGCCAGCTGGTAGCCTACAAAAGGAACTCCTGTCTCAAAAAGACAGAAGAAGATAAAGGAAAAAAGAAAAAAGAGAAAATGAAGAAAACTAATACATTTCACCATTTCATGAGAAAGTTCTTGAGACGAGTGAACAGGTACTTTTGGCCAAATTAAAGAATGACAAAGTCCTCACTGAGAAGACACCCAACGATAAATGAGGGTATAAATCCTGTCACTTTTCTCATGGGCTCTGACTAGTGTGATCCTTCTTTCTATATTTTCCAACCCTAACTTTCATTTCCATCATCTTCTTTTTAATACAACTCTCCTTTTTTTTTGGTCTTTCTGAGACAGTTTCCTGTAGCTGACTGTCCTGACTCACTTTGTAGACCCAGGCTGCAAAACCTTGAACTCAGAGAGATCGCCCTGCTTCTGCCTCCCAATGCTTAGATTAAAGGCGATGTGCCACCATGCCCAGCCCAGTTCTCCATTCTTTAAAAAAAAAAATTTATTAGCATTGCTTTCTTTAAAAAATATATGATACATTGAAAAACTGTATATGTTGGAGAAGTTGGGGAAGAGTGTTGGTAATACAGCTTTTTCAGTAAATAGTACTCAAAAATTACAGTAGAAAGAGAATAGTAAATTTACATTCTAAAATACCTATACATATTTAGTTTGAGATTCTATCAGTATAGCTATTTGCAGTAACCTTTTTTTCTTTTCTTTTCTTTTTTTTCAACTTCCTAGACTGTGATCTTTATCTCTAGAAAACTGAAGGGTCTTTCATCTATCTGGGACACGAAAGGCCACTGGAGCTTGTGGGGAGACAATGGGAAATCACGGAAAAACCTCTTGGATGGCTGGGAATGGGAACCACTATGTAGAGTCAAGACCACAGCTGGTCCTCATGGGAAGTGGGAAGCCCGTTCTAGAGAATCAGTCCTCCCGAGACCAGAATCTACAAATGACAGAAACATCCCCTCTCCCTATCATAAGTCTAACACAGAGGCAAAACCACTACCATGCACAACTTGGGACCTAGGGGTGAGGGGTTGGAAGTGATGCGGCCAGTCAGAGAAGGCTGAACTGCTGCCCAACATCAGGAATTCCTCCATGCTTAACTCTGCTCCACCAGCGCCCACCACCAGAGAATGTGGAGCCCTGCTTCTAGTTGGGGACTACAGGTCATCTGCCAGGAGGGGAGCCAAGCTCCAGCTCACAGGAGACTACGACCCTAGCTTGTGAAAGGGACCAGGGCTCCAGATTTACAGGAGGGGAGCCACAACTCCACCTCACAGGAGGTGATCACAGCTCCAGCTCAACAAGGGGACCATGACTTGGCTCATGGGAAGGGACCACGTCTCTAACTCATGGGAGGGGGCCATTGTTCAGGTTCACAGGTGGGAACCACAGCTCCAGGTCACGGGCAAGTGTAACAGTTGCAGGCGCTCCTGGGAGAGTCACAATTTCAATTTACTGTTCCCACCATTATTCCCGTCTCCACATGCTGTCCACATGATTATACTTGTGTTTAAGATAGAGCCTTTTGGTTCTGTGTAGCAAACAGGGGCAACAGTTACTTGTTGGCTTGAATTTTTCTACTACAGAGACAGCAATACTGGAGAAAATTACCTTCACATCTTCCTCCCTGGCCAGGGAAGACAGTGATGAGACAGCTTAAGGGTTCACATTTATCCAATTGTGGTGCATGCCTTTAATCTAGCACTTGTATGCAGCAGCGATCTTTGTGAGATTTCAAGGCCAGGCCTGTTCACAGAGCAAGTTCTAGGACAGCTGGGCTACCAGGGAACCCTGTCTCAAAAAGAACCCCCCCCAAAAAGTCACATTTTGCCAAAAGCTGTCATCTTGTCTCTCCAGCCTTTTTCTTTCTTCTTCTTCTTCTTTTCTTCCTCTTCCTTCCCTTCTTCCTCTCCTCCCTCCCCCCCTCCACTCTTCCCTCTCCTCCCCCTCACTTCCTTCCTTTTCCTTCATTCTTTCTTTTCAATCCTTTCTTGCCTGTGTCTGGCGATCAGCCCTCATCTTCCTTGGGGACGACTTAATAAAAATGGATCTTAACTGAAACACCATGAAATTCCTTGAAAGCAATGAGAGATACCCAGTATCTTGTTTTTTTTCTGTCTTTCGAGACAGGTCATCCATTGACCCAGCTGTCCTGGAATCATCATGTAGACCAGGCTGGCCTTGAACTCACAAAGATCCGCCTGACTGCCTCCCAAGTGCTAGGAGTAAAGCCATGCACCACCCACACCTGGAGACTGCTTTTTTTTTAATTGGATTTTCACATGTGTATGAATGTATTGTCTGATGTAGGTCTGTGCACCTTGTTGTGGCAATGCCACGGAGGTCAGAAAGGGGTTGGATCCCTGGAACTGGAGTGAAAGACGCTTCTCAGCCGCCACGCGGGTGCTGGGGATAGGACCTGGGTCCTCGCAAGAGCAGGCAGGCTCTTAACCACTAGGTTATATCAGGAGACTTGCCTTTAAGAGACCGCCTTTAATCCAGCACCTGGAGGGCAGAGCCAGGCGATCTTTGTGAGTTCAAGGCCAAGACCTTGATCTACAGAGTGAGTTCCAAACAGCTGGGGCTAAAGGAGGACCCTGTCTGGAAAAGAACAAAAAAAAAAAAAAAAAAAAAAAAGGCATGCACCACCACGCCCGGCTCATACTGAATTCTTTTGAATTTTCTTCTGCAATTGCATATAGATTGTTTCCAATGACTGGCACCAGGCAATCATTGTAGAAATAACCAATTTTAGACCTCAGCTCAGTGTAGAAGCAATTAGATCTATTGCAAGCTGGCCAACATTTCCAACAGATGCTGCTGGTATCAGGAGGTTAAAGTTCATTATGTCAGGGACCAAGTCCCCCACCGGGAATGAACGTGACTGCATCAGGCAGGAGAAAGGCATGAGTGGGCCTGGAGAGAACTGAGGCCTCGGGAAGGCAACACAGACACTCGTTCTCCATTCTTCTGGACATCCTGATCACCTGTCTCCCTGAAGTCAACTGTCAATAGTTCCGAAGTGTCACATTCTTGTCTCTTTATCCTGAGAAATATAGTGAGAAAAAAAAACAAAAAACAGCCAAGATATTTAAGCCTTATGTAACCAAATATAATCATTCCATCTTGGCTGTTTAATTCATTGTACAAAATAATAGCAAGGAAACTGAAGGGGGCTAGAAAGTTGCATTTTCAATTCAGAATCTCCTTTGTGTAAATAAGAGTTATTACAAGACTCGCAGTAGATGCTTGAGATCACACATATTGAAGCCATGGAGATGGCTCGGCATAAGGGCTCCTGCTGCCAAGCCTGATGACCTGAGTTCAAACTCATGTAGTGGAAGGAGAGAACTAACTCCTGCAAGTTGTCCTCTTATTTCCACATGTGTGCTACAGCACGTGCATGTTGTGTGTGCGCATGTACGCACGAGGTGTGTACACCACAGACACGCAGGACAAAGGGAAATCTACTCCCCAGGCAGGACGAGCAGGACAGGACAAGGTTTCATCACCATTACTCAGAATGGAGTAAAACATAAATTATTTCTGGAATTTTCCACTTAATCTTTTCATACTGCAGTTAAGCATAGGTAAGTAAAACCATGGACCTTAAGCACAGATAGGAAGGGGCTACTTACACACAGAAGGAAGCTGGACAACAGTTCTGAGGCTTTCCCCCTTACTGTGCTGTCATTCCAACTTTTTCCAATTCAGCCAAGATGAGAGCTGGATGTGTCAGCTGAGCCAGTGGTCAGCAAAATTCCCATTCCAGATGCTCAGCAGGACCATCTCCTTACTAAGAAATAAGAACAGAAGGCTGTCTCCACACCAAAGATTTCTTAAATGATGGTGCCATTAAAACCATACGTTCATGAATTAACCAAAGCCATCCCTAGTCTATAAAAGGCAAGTACTACAAGCAGCCAGCAGAAATGTCAACCACCAAGCCAGAGCTTTCAAGACACTGTTTCTCCCCTAAATGTCTACATCACTCATTAAACAGATTACAAACTAGTAACCCACAGACCAAATTTAACCTGAACATGTGTTTGGCTGCCTAAGTATGATCTAACTCAGTGTGTATGTGTTATGTGGGTAAGAATACCAGAGGATGACGCTGTCTTCAATTGTTCACCTTATTTTCTTTTTTTTTTTTTTTTTGTTCACCTTATTTTCTGAGACAGTGTGTCTCACTGAGCCTGGAGCTCAATGATTCAACTGGCTAGCCAGCAATCCCAGAGGTCCATCTGTCTCTGCCTCCTCAGCGCTAGACATGTGGCTGAACCATCTCCCCTGGCCCTTTATTCTTGTAAAATGTTGGTTTAGTTGTTAACATTTTAAGAGATTTCACAGATATATCTGGATTTCCTGATGTTCTAAAAAAAAAAAAATTATAAAATATATCTCCACAAGGCACCAACCAGCGCTAACAACTGTTAGACAGGGTATGTGCTCCTTGGCTGATGTCTCTGCTGCCCCTTCACACTCTGCCAGCTTCATCTGCTTATGCTCTCCACCTGCCATGTACACTCCTCCCACCTAAACAACCCTCACACATTCTAACAACTAGTGTGGTTCAGCACCCATGCTCCAGTTGCCAGAATCCCCAGATGCCACAATACATGGNAAAAAAAAAAAAAAAAAAAAAGATAATGATCAAAAATAAATAAATTTTGTTTTGGCCTTCTTGAGACAGAGTCTCCCTCTAGCCTCAGGTGTCCTGGAACTCTCTATGTAGACCAGGCTGGCCTTGAATGCACAGAGATCCGCCTGCCTCTGCCTTCGGAGTGCTGGGATTAAAGGTATGTATCTCCACGCCCTGCTAAAATAGTTTTTTTTTAATTATTTATTATTTTTATGTGTATGAGTGTACTGTCTGCATGTAGGTGTTGCACTCATGTTGTGCAATGCCGTGGAAGTCAGAAGAGGGCGTCGGATTCCCCTGGAACTGGAGTTAAAGACAGTTTTTAGCCGCCATGTGGGTCCTGGGAATCGAACCCAGGTCTTCTGCAAGAGCAGTCGGTGATCTTAACTGCTGAACCATCTCTCCAGCCCCTAAAATAAGTTTTTTAAAAAGAAAATGGCTCCAGGATTTGGACACAGCTTTAACACTCCTGAGCTGGTTGCAGCAACCTGAAAGGTTGTTATGTTCCTATGTATAGTCTTTCCTTTTCTTAAAAACATATATTAATTGTGCAAAGAAGTAGGTTTCACTGCGACTTTCATGCGTGCACATACAGTACTTTGCTCAGATTCACATCCTCTCAGCACCCAGCTGCTCTCCCCTGCCTCCTCCCTCCAGATTCCACATGAGAGAAAACATGGAGTACTTGTCGTTCTGCCTTGATTTAGGTTAGTCATGGTGACGCCATTTTGAGAAGTTCTGGCAGTTTCTCAAAACCACAGTAACCAGCAATCAGGACTAAAGTAATGTGTGTTCCTAGGTGACCACTGTGCAGACCCCTGATAAAGTCTTGCCCTGAGAGATGTTCATGATCACCAGACGTTCTTTCACTCACTGCTAAGCATTCTTTGGTCATTCCTACCAATGGCCGATCTTAGGCCCAAAAAGAAACTGAAGCCTTTTTTACAATCTCCTCCCCCTCCCCACTGCCTTCTATCCTACAAGTATCCCAGATTGTAAGTGGACAGCAGATTCTGATTCTTACAGAGAGGCCCTCTGCAAATTTTTCTCCAATAAAGGTCCACACTGTTTTAAGTTACTTGTTCCCTTGTCTGTCCTTTTTCCTGATAAACTTACAGCTTATTTTTCAGAACATAATGCTATGATAACATTTCTAGGACATTGTGTCACTCGCCTTCCAGATATATCCTGTCATAGGGTAGGGACGAAGGCGATGCTCAGTCAGGGTTGCAGAATTAGAGAGAAGCACATTTATATTGAAGGGCTTACTGTGAGGTGATCGAAACTTAGTGATTGTGTTAGGCTTTGTGGCTGTGACAAAATATCAGACAAGCCTGGCGTGGTGGCATGTGCCTTTAATCCTAGGGCTTGGGAGGCAGAGGCAGGCGGATCTTTGTGAGTTCAAGGCCAGCCTGGTCTACAGAGTGAGTTCCAGGACAGCTGGGGATACAGGGAAACCCTGTCTCAAAAAGACCAAAAAACAAAAACAAAATATCAGACAAAAAGAACATAAAAGAGGAAAGGCTTATTTTGACTTATATATTTTTTTTTTTTTGGTCTTTTTGAGACAGGGTCTCTCTCTTTTTTTTTTTTTTTATAGGTATAACTACCCTTTTTATATTTTTAGTTATTTATTTCTGTATGTGTATGAATGTACTGTCTGCATGCAAGTCTGTGCACCCATGTCGTGCAATGCCGCGGAGGTCAGAAGAGGGTGTCGGATTCCCCTGGAACTGGAGTTCCCCTGGAATTGGTGTTTCAGACGGTTCTCGGCCGCCATGTGGGTGCTGGGGATCGAACCCAGGTCCTCTGTAAGAGTGGTCAGCGCTCTTAACCGCTAGGCCATCTCTCCAGCCCCATAGAGAGGGTCTCTCTATAGCCCCAGCTAGCCTGGAACTCACTCTGTAGACCAGGCTGGCCTTGAACTCACAAAGATCCACCTGCCTCTGCCTCCCAAGTGCTAGGATTAAAGGTGTGCGCCACCATGCCCAGCTTATTTTTTCTTTATTAGGCTGAAAGATGTCATGTTTTCCTTAAGGAATTGTTTGAAGGCTCCTCCTTTGGCAAGCCCAAACAAACATCAATCCGTGGTCACTTGACTATAGTTTCTGGGTCTTGGTGAGCAAAACCTCATGGCTTCATGGCCTCATGGCGGGGACCATGTGGTGGAGCAAAGCTGCTCACCACAGAGTGGAACAAGGGGCTGGGCACAGACAGACCCTTCAAAGTTGTGCCCCTCATGATCTCCAACTAGACCCCACCTCTAGTAGCCCGTTCAGCTGTGAACTCCTCAGTGGATAAACCCAGTGGAAGTTACAGCCCTCCCAATCCAATCATCTCTCAGTAGCTCTACTGGTTGAGACCAAGCCTTCAAATTGTATTTGGGGGTGGGAGGCACTGCATATCCCCAAACAGTAATGATGACAAACTGGATCTGGGGACAGGTGTGAGGGACAAGAGAAGGGTTATCCCTAGGACTCTGGTGACAGCATTTAACTAAAGCAGGCAGTAGGAGAGGAGGAGCAGGCCTGGAGAGAGGTGACAAGCAGTCTGGAACGATGCAAGGGAGTGGATGGGGAGCTCTAGAGATGACCACGGGTGGAGGCTTATGGAGATCTAGACAGACTCAAGAGTCATCATTACATAGAGGTTCCCAAGTCCACCTATATCTGCTATGTCACCTAGGGGAAGGTGGGATGCAAAGGTGCAGCTCTATGGGGCATCCACCTAGGACCCTTGGAGGAGCCTAGACAGAAGGCACCTGAGAGTTCTCTAGACATCTACCAGACCAGAGTCTTCTGCACCTGTCTCTGAATGAAAGCCAGTTATCAGTGTTTCCTAGGTGTCATTATTGTGCCTTTATCTTGAGAAGCACGGTTTACTAAACAATAGCAAGGATAATAAGCAAACTGTGTGGCCTGCTGCTGAGTGTGGGGTGGTGTTTGTACAGGACCACTGTGACTGTACCCATTCATTTTCTGTTGCCACTGAAAAAGGGTCTAATGAACCGAGGACAAGTTGTCAGGGCCAGGAAAAAGATTTATCTGCAATGTCAGTAAAACGAGAAGATGGCAGGCTCTCGCCATCTAGATCACCTTAGCACCCTGACTTAAGGCTCTTTTATTTTTAAGTAAGGGAGGGGGAAAGAGTGAGTCTTCTGTTAGGAAAAGAACAATCACTGGCGACTTGTAGGTGCCTGTCCGGTGGTCTAATAGAACACTGAAAGATGATGGTTGCTATGCCCATAATCACAAGGTCATGCTACCCTTGTAGATTTTGAAAATGTCTTAGATATTCCTTATTTTGGTGTTTTTAGCCATGACAGGGGCAGAGAGAGATTAGTGAAGTTTAGAACAAACCAATCTTGACTCCTAGTTCTGAACAAACATGTCCTTGAGTGACCAACATGTGCACACGCTGAAGTGAGCAGATATCTGACCCAAAAGTTAAGGCAGCAAAGCAGACAGAGTGTGAGAAACGCCAGGACTTTTCACCATCTTAGTTACCCACTAGACACTTCGATGTGAACAGTCAGCAAGAGCACCCTTCATGTCCCTGGAAGATAACCTAGCCAACCATTGTTATCATGACCATTGTGGTGACACCTACACCACAGTTACTGAGAGACAACATGTTCATCAGCATGACCACCAAAATTAGCAATTTTCACCATTAAGAAAAAGTGACACAGAGGGTTTATTTCTGCTTTCTCTTGTTTATACCATGAGGAATGGTTTTTTACATTTTTAAATTATTAAAAGAAAAATTAAAAAAATAACCCTCAGTGTTTCACAGCAGAATTGTGCTCTCTAAATTCATGTGTTAAATCCCTGAGCCCGGGCTGGAGAGATGGTCTAGCGGTTAAGAGCGCCGACTGCTCTTGCAGAGGACCCGGGTTCGATCCCCAGCGCCCACATGG
>VZQC01005228.1:723601-743122 GCA_009823505.1 Rhizomys pruinosus
AGTTCTGGTCTAGATAAACCAGTTTCCGCATTAGCCTGTGAGTAAGGCCAGATGACCTTTGAATCCCTCCCCCTCACATCCTGTGACTAATGGACACCTGCCCAAGCTTAAGCCAAGTCACATGACAGAGCACCGCTCCACAAACCACTGTTTCTTGCTGCCTCTTGTCCGTGTCATTTGTGCATATTATTAGTTCACTCGATGCACTCATTCTGATCCTGTCCTCAAACTCAAAATCCTCCTGCCTCAGCTTCCTGAGTGCTGGGGTTTCACACATGCATCACCATGCCCAGCTTTCTCTTTCATGTGTATCTTTTGCAGATAAAACCAGGAGCTTGTGTGCTGAGCATGCGCTGTGCTGAGCTGTGTGTTTAAGTCTATCAATTCTATTTAAAGGATTTTGATATCAAAGAATTTTAGTTTCTTTTAAAAAAAATTAATATTTGGGGCTGGAGAGATGGCTCAGTGGTTAAGAGCACCGACTGCTTTTGCAGAGGACCCAGGTTCAATTTCCAGCACCCACATGGTGGCTAAGAACCGTCTATAACTCTAGTTCCAGGGGAATCTGACACCCTCTTCTGACCTCTGAGGCATTGCGACGACACGGGTGCACCAACCTACATGCAGACAGTACACTCATACACATAAAAAAAACTAAAGTCGGGCGTGGTGGTGCACACCTTTGATCCCAGCACCGCAGAAGCAGAGGCAGGCAGATCTCTGTGAGTTCAAGGCCAGCCTGGTCTACATAGTGAGTTCTACAGGGGGCTGAGGAGATGGCTCAGTGGGTAAAGTTCTTGTTGCACAAGCATGAGGACCTGAGCTTGGATCTCCAAGCCTAGCAGTGTGCATCTGAAACTTTGGAGGGCAATAGACAGACAGGTCCAGAAACCTTGTCTCCAAAATAAAGAAATAAAGTAAGGAGAGTGACAAAGAAGGAAGCCTGGTATCCTGTTCTGGCTTCCAAATGCCTGTGCAAGATGCTTACACCTGCACACTCCCATGCATGCACCTTGCACATGTACACCTTCACAAACACAAAGAACCACTATCTTATCACTCAGTATTCCAAGCACCAGGCCAGATCATATGCTTTTTATATCCTGTGGGTCTTAGTATAGTCCTCCGATGAATAGTTCCTATAGTATGATGGATGAACAGATCAAAGAAATGCCTCCATTTAGTCTACCTCTATTGCCACCAACAGGCCTCATACCAGTATTTCTTTGTCACCTGGCGGGTTCTAAACAACTCCTGGACCTGGTGTGCCATTTCTTTCTCCCGAGCCAACACCATTACACCTGTGGTTTCCTTGTCCAGCCGGTGGCACAGATGCAGGGGCTCTGCTTTGTGTCCATGAAGCATCTTTGCCAGGATGGGCAGTACATCACTGATGCAGAGCTGGACTCCAGGGCCACCTATGAAGGAAAAAGCCAGAAGTGGGAGTTTTCACCAAAGAACTCTTCTTGGCAAAAAAGTCCTTACTACATCAATTGTCACCATTTTCTATAGTTGTACTACTAAGTATCAATAGGCCCAGAGATCTCACTTGCTGAAAATCTCAGGCTCCAAATCCAGACTAAGCCAGAACCTGTATTTTACCAAGCTGCCTAAGGATTTATAAGCAATTAAAGTTTGAGAAACACTGTCCTAGAGCATGTAGCTTCTCTTTAGATTCTGTAAGACTGAACAGCTCTACTGAGGTATTACAGGAGAGAGGTTAAGAGTCCCTCATCAGGGAATGTTAAAACAAAAGCCTGTTATGAAATCAAAAGAAAAAAAAATCACAGAAAGTATTTAACAACACCTGTTTCCTTCCTCCATACCTCCATCAAAAGAGCTAAAGTACTTAACTACAATGTTTTCAGTTAAAATATCTTTTCCCCTGCAAATCTTATCATTTTCCCCCTATCAATTCTGACTCATTTTGGCTGTCCATCACTGAACTTAGCAGTATCTGACTGCTCTAGACATTTTAAGTTCTAGACACTCTGGGTTTTATGTTAGGTCCAGTCCAACACACACATTGCCCTCCTTTTTTCCTCTTATGTATTATTTCCTCTTTCCTAGTTTTGTTCTTTTTTTTCCTGTATCTGTTTTTGAAATATCTTGCTGTTTGCTGAGAATAACCTGGAATTCTCGATCCTCCTGCCTCGGCCTCTTCCAGACCGTGGCTTACAGCTGTCTGGCACCCAGCTCTCTTTCCTGGTTTTGATGGAAAATAAACACTAGACTATCAGCTTTTGTTTTTTGTTTTTGTTTTTTTTTTTGGTCCTTTGAGACAGGGTCTCCCTGTAGTCCAGCTGTCCTGGAACTCACTCTGTAGACCAGGCTGGGCATGAACTCACAAAGATCCACCTGCCTCTGCCTCCCAAGTGCTAGATTTAAAGGCATGCACCACTCTCTGTGATGTTCTGCACACAGCCCACTGTCAGAAATGGGAACTTAGACACTGTGTCCTCTGTAGTCACATACACAGGATGTCACTTATATAGAGTTTATATAGTAGTCACATATATATGATGATACTCTACCATGGTTTAACTAACTTTATTTCAAGAGCACCTCATGTGTGATGCTTCAGATTAGCCCTTAGTGTGGTAGAAGGCAGCAACGGGGTTCTCTCCCTACATGGTTCTTACCATGGACAGGGAGACCATAGGGCTTATTGATGACCACGAGGTCCTTGTCTTGATAGAGAATCCCACGAGTCAGCGCCTTAGCAAGCACGTTGGGGTGAACTCGCTGCAGTTGCTGTGTGAATCGCATTAATTCCTGCACCCTCCTCTGAACAGGGCTTGTGGCCACCTAAGGAGAGAGGAGCCGTTGGAAAAGCTTGATGAGGAAGTGAAGCACTGCGCAACGACTTCAATGAGATCTGGGGCAGAGAAATGACTGTGCCTTGGCATTAGACTCCGGCCTTCCTCAAGTAATTTGGGAGGATGGGTAGCTGTCTCTTACCTGCCTGCCCAAGCTGTGGTTAGGTCTGAGCCTGGCAGTAGCAAACATGCCCACAAATACACTGTCCCACTACTGCCCTCTTCCCTCAGAAGTCTCCCCATTCTTACACTACAAATCCTCAACACTGACTACCCGCCTACTACACCCCTCGCTTGGGTGTACTGCCTCTTGGGACTTGTGGTCTTTCCCTGCTCACCGGCAGTTTCTTAGTCTTTTGTTCCTGTTTCCGAGCTCGGAGCTTCTCCGCCAATTGTTGGGCATTCAGAGGTGTAGAGGCAGTAGCGGAACAAAATGGCTTGGAGCCGAGACCGAACAGGTTCCCGGGACGCCAACTGGAACTCAGGACTCGAAGACCAGGTGCACCGTACCCGGGCGCCGCCATCTTGCAGAGGGCGAGGCCAACCCCGCCACGTGACCGACAGCGCGTAGAGGAGGGAGTGGGCGGGCCCTGAGCCTCACGTGGGTGGACCGGGCCTGCCAGTCACGTGGGCGGTGTGTGCTCAGTGCGGCTGCGCCGGCCGGTAGCTGCAGCTGGAGCGGTGGCGTTTGGAGCAGATTTGGTAAGTGTGGGAAAGGCAGACTGGGACTGGGAAATGCTGGTGCTCAACGGTTTTCGCGTCGCCGGGATTTCCGTTCTTGGACAGCACTGCCCCGGGAAGCGTTTCTCGCGCGGGCTACGACCCGGTTCAAACACCTCCCCGCCCCCGCGCCCTCTGGGAAGCGAAGCTGGGGAGACGCTGGCTGCTCAGCCTTGCCTGGCACCTGCCTCGTCCCTCCGACAACCACATCCGCGGCCGGTCCTCCGAGGGACGTTTCCCCTCTCACCCTCGGCCGCACGCCCTCGGGAGATGCCCAGGGCTCTAGCCTCTCCACCCCTCACTTTCCGACTCCCATTCTCTTTGTTTCACGTTGTAACCTGTACCCCAGGGTGACGGTCCGGTTCCTTCCTTTATCCAGGGACTTCAGTCCATAGTTCCTGACTAGAGAGCGCCAGATTTAATCTGTCCTTCGTCTGGAGTTCATTTCTTGGGTCACTCCCTCCACGCTGCCCAGAGAAAGGGCAGAAAGTAACCTTATCTGGGTTACCGCCTTTATTTAGTTTTCCCTTCCGTAGCCCCAACCCTTGCTCCCATTCTTACAAGGGATGATGTTGGGACTCCCATGTCCAAACCGCAAAGAGCTGCTGGGAGAACATCTGTTTGGGATGGCAATCTTGAAAATACCTTGGGATATGCATGCTTTTTGCTTAGAAAGCTAATGAGAGCTAGTGACTCTGCCCTCTGATATCAGAGACTAGCTAGTTGAATTGGATTTAGGTCCTTCCAAAAGGGAAGAAACCACATTGAATGTGAACCAGTTTGAACGGGGATGGCTTATAGAAGACTCAAAGTCTTCGTTCGATAGGTTGGTTGGGAGCCATTGAAGCTTCCTAAGAAATTCCTTGAAAGTGGAATTTTTTTGGGGGGGGGTCTTTTCGAGACGGGGTCTCCTTGTAGCCCCAGCTGTCCTGGAATTTGCTCTGCAGACCAGGCTGGCCTTGAACTCTAAAAGATCTGCCTGCCTCTACCTCCCAAGTGCTAGGATTAAAGGCGTGCGCCACCACGCCCGGCTGAAAGTGGACTTGTAGATAGGAATCTGGACAATTCCTTGCAGGACAGATGGAAAAGGGATTTGTAGCCAGGGAAAACCCTCTAGGCTGCTACAGCATAGGTGATCATTAATGAGGTCATGCCGCATTCCGAGGTCTTTACCTCTGCTCCCTACTGTCCTTATGCAGGTCAGAACGTTCACCTGACAGCTACTGTTGATGTGAGTCCCCTGAGAACTTTTTTTTTTTTGCCTTAATCTGAAAACCTGATAAAGAAGTAAGCCGGCACTCAGGAGGTAGAGGCAGGCTGGTCTCTGAGAGTTCAAGGCCAGCCTGGTCCATATAGCGAGCCCCAGGCCAGCTGCAAGTAAAGGGAAACCCTGTCTCAAAAAGAAAAAAAAAAAGGAAGCTCGCAAATATGTGGCATGTTCCTGAGCATTTTGAATTGTTTTATTTCTGTCAGGTTTTTTTTTTTTTTTTTTTCTGTTTTTTTTTTTTTGTCTTTTCGAGTCAGGGTCTCCCTGTAGCCCCGGCTGTCCTGGAACTCACTCTGTAGACCAGGGTGGCCTGAACTTACAGAGATCCACCTGCCTCTGCCTCCTGAGTGCTAGGATTAAAGGCATGCGCCACCACACCCAGCCATTTCTGTCAGGTTTTTACCTGAAGAATGAAAGCAGGGAATAATGAAGGTAAAAGTGGAAAGATGTGTGTTTCTGTAGTGGTGAGTGATTTGGATATAGAAGTCTAAAGGGCATTTGGGAGGCCCCCTGTTTGTTCTGTTAGTGGGTCTGTCTCTCCTTCCCTGATGAATTCACAAGTAGACCATCTATAAAAGTTGAGAAATTCTACTCTAACAGAATTTTTACTCTTTTCTGATATGCAGGAGACCCAGGTTCAAATTTCACTAAACTGTTGAGCATCACTGTTAGTCAGATGAAGGCCCTTTTTCCTAAAACACAGACATGAGAACCTAAATTCATATCAGTACACTAATTACAAACCTGTTTCAGGTATAGGGCCCTTATG
The DNA here is from genome assembly GCA_009823505.1 of Rhizomys pruinosus. Classification (NCBI taxonomy): domain Eukaryota; kingdom Metazoa; phylum Chordata; class Mammalia; order Rodentia; family Spalacidae; genus Rhizomys; species Rhizomys pruinosus. Next base: position 729,177 of record VZQC01005228.1, read on the forward strand.
GTTTGCTAGGAAAACTAGTTTCTACCTTACCTTTCTTGCATCATTCAAGAATGGACACTTGTTTTTACAGAATTGGCAGGAAACAAGAAGAAGAAACAACTCAGATGGCATTTCCCGTGACAGCTGTGCTCTTGGTTTCACAGTGACCTAAGGCACACACTACGGTCCCCGAAAATAAAAATAAAATGCTGGCCTCTTTCTTTAAGAAGGAAGAAGTTTAGGTTTTTCTTGCTGAAATTTTCTTTCTTTCTTTTTAAAGAACGGTCCCCTGAGAGTGCTTTGCTTTTTAATTTTCTTTTTTTATGTGTATGAGTGTACTGTCTGCGTGTAGGTTGGGGTGCCCGTGTCGTGCAACAGTTGCAATGCCTCGGAGGTCAGAAAGGGCATCGAATTCCCCTGGAACTGGAGTTAAAGACCATTCTTAGCCACCATGTGGGTGCTGGGAATCAAACCCGGGTTCTCTGCAACAGCAGTTGGCACTCTTAACCACTGAGCCATCTCTCCAGCCCTCTTGCTGAAATTTTCTAAGAATTTAAATAGTTCAGTTTTGTTATCTCTACATCTTTCCATTTTTCTCTCTCCGTGTGCTTACAGAAGTTTCAACTTCCTCGAAGGGCGTGGTGACGCATGCCTTTAATCCTAGCACTCAGGAGGCAGAGGCAGGCAGATCTTTGTGAGTTCAAGGCCAGCCTGGTCTACAGAGTGAGTTCCAGGACAGCTGGGGCTACAGGGAGACCCTGACTCGAAAAGACCAAAAAAAAATAATAATAATTTCAACTTCCTTAATGTTTCTCCTATAAATCTAGGAATGAATCTTGACGAGTAGTTGGTTCCAGGACAGCTGGGGCTACAGGGAGACCCTGTCTCGAAAAGACAAAAAACAAAAACAAAAACAAATAAAGGCGTGTACCACCACGCCTGGCTTAAAGATGGTTCTGAGCCTCCCTGTGTCTGCTGGGAATCAAACCCGTCCTCTGCAACAGTAGTCGGTGCTATTAACCACTGAGCCATCTCTCCAGACCCTCATGTTGTCTTTTTGATCAGAGATATCTCTTGTCTAGAATGTTTTCTAGGTCCAAGGAAGGAAATTTTGTTAGTGGGTCTTTTTCTGGTTTTGTTCTTTTGTTTCATTTTCAGACAGTTTCCCTGTAGCCCCAGCTGCCCTGGAATCAACTACGTAGACCAGATTGTTCTTGGTTTTGTTATTGTTGTTGTTGTTTTAATGTGGTTTTTTTAATGTGTATTTTTTTTAATTAATTTTATTTATTTCTGTATGTGCATGAATGTACTGTCTGCATGCAAGTCTGTGCACCCGTGTCGTGCAACACCACGGAGGTCAGAAGAGGGTCTCGGATTCCCCTGGAACTGGAGTTCTCCTGGAACTGGAGCCTCAGACGGTTCTCAGCCGCCATGTGGGTGCTGGGGATCGAACCCGGGTCCTCTGCAAGAGCGGTCAGCGCTCTTAACCGCTAGGCCATATCTCCAGCCCCTTAATGTGTATTTTTTTATGTGTGTGAGTGTACTGTCTGCATGTAGGTTGGTGCACCTGTGTCATGCAATGCCTTGGAGGCCAGAAGAGGGTGTCGGATTCCCCTGGAACTGGAGTTGAAAATGGTTCTTAGCCAACATGTGGGTGCTGGGAGTCAAACCTGGGTCCTCTGCAAGAGCAGTCGATGCTCTTAACCACTGAGCTATCTCTCCAGCCCCTGATCTTGATTTTACGGAGATCTACCTGCCTCTGCCTCCTGAGTCCTGGGAGTAAAGGCATATGTCACCCTACCTGGCATTTTTACAGAGTATAGCTCTGTTCAAACATGATTTATTTAAATAACTACATAAAGAACTTGATTGTTAGACCAAGATGGCTCACTCAGTAAGGGTGCTTGCCTCCAAGCTTAGCCACCTCAATCCCATATGTTGGAAGGAGAGAGCCGACTTCCTCAGATCGCCCTTTTGCATGTACACACAGGTGCACGCACACACACACTCACTCTGTGTGATAAATGTAATTAAAATTTTAGCTAATTTTAAAAAGAACTTAGATTGTTCATTTTTTTTTGTTTTGTTTTATTTTGGGGGGGTCCTTTATTTATCTATTTATTTTTTTTGAGACAGGGTCTCCCTGTAGCCCCAGCTGGCCTGAAACTCACTATGTAGACTAGGCTGGCCTGGTCTACGTACTGACCAGAGATCTGCCTGCCTCTGCCTCCTGAGTGCTAGGATTAAAGGTGTGGGCCACCATGCCTAGCTATATTTTTAAGAATGTTTCCTGGGGCTGGAGAGATGGCCTAGCAGTTAAGAGCACCGACTGCTCTTGGAGAGGACCCGGGTTCGATCCCCAGCACCCACATGGCGGCTGAGAAAGCCTGTAACTCCAATTCCAGGAGAACTCCAGTTCCAGGGGAATCCGAGACCCTCTTCTGACCTCCTCGGCATTACACGACACGGGTGCACAAACCTTCATGCAGACAGTACACTCTATCACATACAAAAAATAAATAAAAATAAAAAAATAATTAAAAAAAAAGAATGTTTCCTATTCTATGCAGAAACAACAGTTATATACAGTAACTAAGAATAAAGGAACCTTAGGTATCATAAATGTAAGATTAATTAGTTGCAGTTTGTTAATTGTGTTTCCTGAAATAGAGATTTGCCAGTTACAGATTTACCAGGGATTGGAGTTTGCCTGAAGAGCAGGAAGTACTTGGACATCGCTTTATGATCTTAGATTAAAATAGGATCAATTAGCAAGAACTCTCTGAGGTTTCCTGGAGAGTGTGGTCTTTAGTAGCTAAGTGATCTGGGGACTAATACTAGTTTAGTTGCTATAATTTGACAGTTAATTTGAGTTTTAGTTTTTCATTGTGGAACAGATAATCTTTTCTACAACTCTAAGCATCTGTTCTATGAAGATTTTCCCATGATACTTAAGTACTTCTCTTTTGACTTTAATGAATGGAATGTCTTTTGGTCTTACTTTGGACGTATTTAGCACTGGCACAAAGAATCTAAACCCTGTTCCTATTCTTCCCCCTTCCCCAATTAACTTTACTGAGCTGCTGTTTATACTTGGCATTTACCTAGTTGAATGATACTGGAATAATGCTTAATTAAGCTTTCCTAAACAGAGGCCAGTGAGGTGGCTCAGCAGGTAAGATATTTGTTGCACAAACCTGGAAACCTGAGTTCAATCCCCAGGACCCCATGAAGATGGAAGGCAAGAACCAACTCCACAGAGTTGTCCTCTGACCTTTATACACAGGATGTGACACATATCATGTGCACACACAGACACACAGTAATAAATTTACAAAAAAGATTTCCTAGGCCAGGCATGGTGGTGAATGCCTTTAATTCTAGTACTTAGAAGGCAGAGGCAGGCAGGCTAGCCTTGGCTATATATCGAATACCAGGCTAGCTAGGGGTACATAGTGAGACCCTGGAGAAAAAAAAATTCCTAAATGAGGTGTGGAAGAGGCTATAGATAGGAAAAGGTGACGGGTGGATATAGTGTGGTGGTAGCACATGTGCTTAGCGTATGTGAGGCCCTGGGTGCCATCCCTTGCACTGGAACTAAAAAGAAAATAATACTGTAAAACAGTACTATAAACTTATAATGTAGACACTAATTCTTTTTTACAAAGCACATTTGTTTATTTATTTAAAGACAGGGTATCATTGTGAAGTCCATGCTAGCCTAAACTCACTGTAGCCCAGATGGGCCTTGAACTCTTCGACTTCCTGTGTCAGCCTCCTGATTGCTAAGATTTCTAGACCTGTGCTACCACACCCAGCCAAATAACAGCACTTTAAATACATTCGATTGTCCTGTTGCTTCATGCTTGTATCTAGTGTTTGTGAGTAATGATCAAAACAAGTCTAGCTTAAACAAGTGCTTCTCAGACTTTGCGTCACATACATAGTGTGTCATCTCACTAGGGAAAGCTAATGTGGACCACAGAGGGCAACTGGCTGAGGAGTTCTGGCAGTACTAAAGAGAGGAGAGCCATCTCTACCCTGAGATCTATCTAACCATCTTTGCATATTCAAGATCTTTACCCTACCTAACTGTAGAGCAGCAGTGCCACTGCTCCCCGCCCCCCCCCCCAGATCTGTCTCTGTTATGCTTTAAAGATTCATACTTATTGTGGCACAGTGGTCTTTCTAAAGGTGTGTGAGTAGCAGTTAACTGGTGAAGAAAAGTGTTTTTGCTGTGATGTTCTAACTTGTTAGTCTATGGTTAATCTTGGTTCATCTTTATCTGCCTATTTGGAGAAGGAAAAAGGAAAAGACTATCCAGAGTCATAGGTAATGTACAAAGAATATGTATGTAGGTTTAAATAGTTTTATTCTTTCTTTTATAAAAGTCATACTTAGGCCAGACGAGGTGGCACATCCCTTTAATCCAGCACTTGGGAGGTGGAGACAGGCAGATTTCTGTGAGTTCAAGACCAGCCTGGTCTACATAGTGAGTTCCAGGCAAGCTGGGGCTACAGGGAGACCCTATCTCAAAAAAAAAAAAAAAAAAAAAAAATTAGTGCCTAACAGGCCCTATATAGGTGCTTAAATTATTAGTGGCAAATTGTGTTAGATTATGACTAAATCAAATGCCCAGAACAGCAACTTCAAGGAGGAAAGATTTATTTGGGCTCAGATTTCAGAGGTATCAATCAGTCCATCATGGTGAGAAGAGTGTGGTGGAGCAGTCCTGTTGGCCAGGAATCAGAGGATGAGGAAATGGGAATGGCAAGATCTAGCACCCAGGGACATGCCTCTTGTGACCTCCTCCACCTTGTACCTCTTACCACCTTTCAATTCCATTATATTATGAATATCAAGGGGTCTGAAGCTTGCTTAATAGTAAGAGTCATTGGGGGACCCTGGGCATGATGGCTCATGCTTATAATCCCAACACTGTCTCAAGCAAACAACTACTGGATCTCCGCTGTGGAAATTTTGATTCAGAAATGGAAAACTGGTGCCCAGGCATCAATTTTCCTCCCTTCTGCCTGCTAAAGCTAAAAGTTTGTTTATGGATGCACCAGGGGAAAGGTCAGGCTTCTGAAAAATGTAGAGAGAATAATGGCCAATTTTAAATATTGCTGCTTTTTCTCTTTTAATTTTAAAGTTTTATTTGGTTGATACTTGTTTGTCTTACAATACTGAGGACTGAACCTAGGGCCTCCACTGAGATACGTCTCTTTGTTTTCAAATCAAAGTTTTAAAAGTCTGTTTGGTACTAAAAGCTTACAAAAAAAACTTCGCTCCTGCTATACATTGTGGTTCTCTTCTTTAGAGGAAAGTACTTTGTTATTTGCCTTCTGTATACCTTGAGCCTGTTGAATTACGACTATGGAACAGTTCATCAAACCCTCACTTCCTTCCTTGCCTTTCCACATCCCTCCCCAACATTGTTATATTGTCCTCTACCTAAGGAAGTGGCTTATGTGGATTTACCCCCCTACCAAATAGTGTTCAGTACTGAGTCAAATGATCTCTCCACTTGTACTCCTGTGTGTATTTAGATTGGCTTGTACCTGTGTTTTTCATGTCCCTACTGTTCATTTTTCCCCAGAATGTGCAAACATGCTTGTTATGTATTTGTCAGTAGCATTGTGAGCTCAGCTTACCACACCTGTCTGTCTGAGCCCTGCCTCTTCCTCTACCTTTCTTGTTCCTCTCAGGAGTGCTGCCCAGCTGTTCCCCTGCACCTGCCCTTCTCTCACTTTCCTGTGTGGAACCATGTCTCCTGTTCTGAGCTATTTCCTTGTTTTCTTGAAACACATACTCCAGTAATTTCCTGAGAAGTCCTTAGATAACTTTGTTTTGGCCACTGTATTAGTCACTTTTCTGTTGCTGTGATAAAACCACCACCACCATGACCAAGGGAACTTATAAAAGGAAGAGTTGCGTGGTGGTGCACACCTTTAATCCTAGCACTCCCAGAGGCAAAGGCAGGCAGATCTTTGTGAGTTCAAGGCCAGCCTGGTCTACAGAGTGAGTTCCAGGACAGNAGGGAGTATGGTGATTGGGTTGCTATGGATCATCAGAATACTGATGGCTGGGAACACAGCTTCATTGAATGTGTCAGGTAGATTCCTGCCAGAAAAGCCACACTGAAGCTCAACATGTCCAGGGTCTTCAGGTATCCCAGGACCAAGTAGAAGTCAGTGAGTGAGGCCCTGTTACACAAGGGAGATGGTAAGACCACATTCTGAGTGTGCTTCCTGGGAATATTCCTATGCAGATGCCAAAAAGAGTTGGAAAAGGGTGGTGGAGATGATGAAGTTAGGCAGCCCCAAAATGACAGCTACTTCATGCTTCTTTGGAGAGTGACATTAAATGCCAGAATGTAGTCATAGTTTTGGTAAAACAGTGGAAACCATCTGTGTTAGTCACTTTTCTGTTGTTGATAAAACTACCATGACCAAGGGAACTCAGAAAAGGAAAGGTTTATTTGAGGTTACAATTGATGGTTCCAGGGAATTAGAGTCCATTGTGGTGGGAGGCATGGTGGCTGGAGCTGGAGCAGAAAGCTGAGGTTCACATCTTCCAGTCAACACAGGAAATGTCTGAATACTTGAAGCCTATGGGGGACAATTTCATTCAAACCATCACACCCACCTTCCTTCTTTGATGGTTATAGGTTATAGGATTCAAGGTTTGATGCAATTATCCCTCAGAATGTTGAAGCATTGTTATACTGTCTTCTGGTGTTTGTAATTGCTCTAGAGACAGCATTTCACATCATTTTTACATGACCACTCTGCACTTTCATAGTGGCAGATGGTCTTGGGCTTTCCTCATCCTTTCTGCCAGGTTACGGTGGCCCTTTGGTTCATGTCCTTCAATTTTTTCAGACTTTCTCCCATCCTGTCTTGAATTCTTTGGGGGCCCATCTTCTTCCATGTGACAGTCCATGTCTCATATAACCCGAACTGGCCTTGAACTCACTGTGTAGTTGAAGTCAGCCTGGAATTTCTGATGCTCTTGCCTCTGCTTTGTAAGTGCTAGGAATGACAAGCATGTGCTACAGGCACGCTGGACTTTGATTCTTTACTCTTGTTGTATGGATATGATCAGCTGAAAGAGTCGCTTGCAGTGTTTTAGACTTCGCTCTCTCTTCAGCAGCTCCCTTTCCTCCAGGCAATGAAGGGGACTTTCACCTGTAATTCTCTGCCTGGGTGTATCTCAAATTGGGTATTCAGTGACAAGTTCCTTCTTGAGGTTGGCATTAAATAGCACCTCACTGAGGTGACCTCTCTGTTTCAAAGTCAGACGTTGCATCTCCTTTTCTCTATTCTGTTTCCAGGAGCATTTCTCTTTCTCTCTTTCCTTTCCTTTCCTTTCCTTTCCTTTCCTTTCCTTTCCTTTCCTTTCCTTTCCTTTCCTTTCCTCTTTCCTTTCCTCTTTCCTTTCCTTCCTTCCTTTCCTTCCTTCCTTTCCTTCCTTCCTTCCTTTCTTTGTCTGTCTGTCTGTCTGTCTGTCTGTCTGTCTTTTGGAGACAGGGTCTTGCTATAGTCCCAGCTGGCCTGGAACTCACTATGTAGACCATGCTGGCCTGGAACTCAACAGAGACCTACCTGCCTCTGCCTCCTAAGTGCTGGGATTAAAGGTGTGAGCCACCACACACCCAGCCTCCAGGAGCATTTTTTAACATCTAACTACCATATACACTGTTTTCTTGTCTCCCTCATCACTCCATTGTGGATTCCACCAGGTTGTGGAGCTTTGTTTTGTTCACCACTGTGACTTCAGATTTTAGTAGATGCTTAGTAGTTTGAGTGATGAACTCTTTTATCTTGGGGATTTCTTCAGAGATCTAAAGATATTGGCTGTATTCGACTCTGGAGTCATTTCAGATTTCATGTTTTCTCTAAACCTCTGGATTTGGAGTTGGAGGAAATTAGATAGTTTTCTGGTTTAGCAGTGGGTGAAGAAAATTGTGTACCATGTATACATAACCCTAATACCTATCTTTTTAAAAAAATATTTTATTTTTAATGTTTTTATGTGTATGTGTGTAAGTGCACCTATGCCATACAATGCCCGTGGATTCAGAAGAAGGCATCAGATTCCTCTGGAGCTAGAGTTACCTATGGTTGTTAGCCACCATTGAGTGCTGGGAATCAAACCCAGGTCCTCTACAAGAGCAGTTGGTGCTCTTAACCACTGAGCCATCTCTCCAGCCCACTAATCTGTATCTGTAAGTCTGCATTTATTGGGATTGTTTGTTTGTTTGTTTTGCAACAAGATCTCACTATGAAACCCTAGCTGGCCTGGAAGTTACTGTGTAGATCAAGCTGGTCTCCAACTCATAGATCCACCTGCCTCTGTCTCCTGAATGCTGGGACCAAAGGCGTGCATCACCACACCTGGCTCGGAACTGCATTTAAAGTTTGTTCATAAATAAATAAAATAAAGTTTGTTTACCATCTGCAAAAAAAAAATAATTGAAAAAGCCTTTGTTCCTTATAACTTAAAAAAATCCTTCTCATCAGTTTAATGGGGAGAGAGAGAGAGAGAGAGAGAGAGAGAGAGAGAGAGAGAGAGAGATAAAGAATCTTGCTACACTACCCCACTACCCAGGCTAACCTTGAACATGCTACCTTCTTGCTTCTACTTCTCTAGTAGCTGGGATTATAGGCAGGTGCTGCTATACCTGGCTCTGTTTGTTTATTTGTTTGATCCTGGGTCTTGCTATGTAAACTAAACTGGCTCCCAACTTTTGATGATTTGCCTTGGCCTCCTGAGTGCTGAGAGTACACACAACCATGCCCAGTTTTTAAATGTTTTTAAAGTTAATTTTATGACACCAAGGTAAATGGAGAAGGAAGAATTGAGAGGAAAATATGAAGAAAGAGAGTTTATAAGACTATGATAGCATGAAGCAGGGACACACTTTGAAGAATGAAGAATCTAATTGATCTGAACATGAAACCAGAATTCTTGATGTCAAGCACTTCTCTAAAGTCTGCTGCTACCCAGCGCACAGTGTCTGTAGTGGTTATCCTCACTGGGGCAAACAAGCTTCTTTGCTTTTGATCTTTCTGTGTAACTGGGTTTTGCATGTTTTCTGCAGTCCCTCAGAGGATCTGTTTTACAACACAGAAGGAATGGCGCTGGCTTCCTGTATGGCTGCTCCCTGCCCAGGAGTCCCCCTCCCTAGTCTTCCACTGACATAAGATCGTTATTATAAAGTGTGTTTTAAGTTCCCCTAATCTGCTTTTCTCAGATACCCCCCCCCCAGTTATTTTCACAAGCCTTGTTGTGGCAGCGGGGGCTGCTGCTTGCTCAGCAAGCTGCTTTTGGAGCTGTTTCTTCCAAGTTAGAAGTTGGTGGGCTTACTGACAGATAATATGCACCCCCTCCCCTTTTCACTTGGAGCTTCCAGATTCTTATTTTAGGTCTAAACAGTGCTTTTGGCTCATTTACAAAGGAAATATTTTTTTAATTAATTTTATTTATTTATGTATGTGTATGAATGTACTGTCTGCATGCAAGTCTGTGCACCCGTGTCGTGCAATGCCGCAGAGGTCAGAAGAGGGTCTCGGATTCCCCTGGAACTGGAGTTCTCCTGGAATTGGAGTTTCAGACGGCTCTCAGCTGCCATGTGGGTGCTGGGGATCAAACCCGGGTCCTCTGTAAGAGCGGTCGGCGCTCTTAACCGCTAGGCCATCTCTCCAGCCCCAGGAAATATTTTTTTAAAGTTCACTTTTATTAGGACAAAAATTCCTGCAAAGAATATCATGGTCATTTAAGGTTACATATTGTGGTGGTTTGAATGAGTGTCCCCCATAGGCTCTAGGTATTCAGACATTTGTCTCCAGTTGGTGGTGCTGTTTCTGGAGGTCTTAGAAGGTGTGGCCATGCTGGGGGAAGTGTGTCACTGGGGGCGGGCTTAGTGAGCTTAACAAGCCTTGTGCTCTACAGTTGCTCTCTCTGCTTCCTGTGCTCTTTGCGATATGTGACCCTCTGTTTGCTGCTCTGGATCTGGCCACCACGCCTCCCGCCACAATGGACTAATTCCCTGGAACCGCCAATTGTAAGCTCAAATAAACTCTTCCTTTTATAAGTTCCTTGGTCTGGTGTTTTATCACAGCAACAGAAAACTGACTAATACAGTTATTGGTACCAGAGAGTGGGCTGTTGGCTGTGAAGAACCTGACCATGTGTATGTTTGGAGAAGTGTGGAAGACTTTGGAACTTTGGGCTGGAAAGGCTGTTGACTATTATAAGCAGAGCTTAAAGGGCCATTCTAGTGGAGGCCTGGAAGAAAGCATGGCTGCAAAAGATGTGGTCCCAGGGGAAAATAAAGACTTAGGCAGCAACCAGGATATTTTGATAAAGAGTCTGGCAGCAGTTTGCCCACAGCCCAGATGCTTGCCTGATGCTAAGTTGAAAAGCAGTGGACTGATGTCTTTGGCGGAGGATATTTCAAGACAGCCTAATGTAGAAATGGTGGCGTGGCTTTTAATGGTGAATATTATACAGATCTACAGTGAAAAAGAGCAGATGGAGCAGAAAGAAATGCAAAATGTACAGTTTGGCTCTGATAACTGCACTAGGAAGATTAAAGGTGGGGCCAAGGCATGTGAAGGAGAGGTTGGATCTGAAAACTGCACTAGGAAGATTAAAGGTGGGGCCAAGGCATGTGAAGGAGAGGTTGGATCTGAAAACTGCACTAGGAAGATTAAAGGTGGGGCCAAGGCTTGTGAAGGAGAGTTTCCTTTTGATAAGGAGTTTAAAGTGATTAAGGAAGGGCTTCGAGATTTACAAGTAAACAAAAGAATCAGTACCTTCAGGGCAAGACCACACCCAGCTAATCCTCCAGCAAGTCCAGGGCAGAGAAAAGTAGCAAATGTGGTTGAAATGGGCCAGGGTCTGGCCCGAACTTGCAGCCAGATTCGGCAATTTCATTCACGTGGTGCTGGCTTTAGAGACATGAAGTTTGCAAGAGTGAAGGGGTCATCAGCTCTTCCTCCACGGTTTCAGAGAGCCAAAGAGGCCAGGAAGAGTACAGCAGGGGTGTCCCTGAATAAAGAAGGCCGTGATAGGCCACTGCGTGAAGCTGTGAGTATGAAGCCTGGTTGGCAGCGGAGACCCCAAGAAGACTTTCGAGATGCCAGACCTGTGAGATATTTGCCAAGGAGAGCTGCATACGGGGAGTGGTACCAGCCTAAGAAAGAGATGTATGTTGCAAGCAAAGCTGGAAGAGCTGAGCCGTGTAAGCCCTTTGGAAGTCAAGTCCCAGAAGTCGCATGTGGAGCTACAGGACTTGGCGTTTGCCCTGCTGGTTTTCGGTCTTGTTTTGGTCCAGTATTTCCTCACTATGCCTCTATTCCTCCCTTTTGGAATGGGAATGTGTATTCGGTTCCACTGTACATTGGGAGTATGTAATTTGCCTTTTGATTTTACAGGAGCTTACAGTTAAGAGATTGGCCTGAGTCTCAGAAGAGACTTTGGACTGTGGACTTTTGAATGACATTGAAACTGGTAAAGACTATGGGGACTTTTAAGGTTGGACTAAATGCGTTTTGCATTTTATATGGTCAGGAGCCTATGGGGGCCAGGGAGTGGAATGTGGTGGTTTGAATGAGTGTCCCCCATAGGCTCTAGGTATTCAGACATTTGTCTCCAGTTGGTGGTGCTGTTTCTGGAGGTCTTAGAAGGTGTGGCCATGCTGGGGGAAGTGTGTCACTGGGGGCGGGCTTAGTGAGCTTAACAAGCCTCGTGCTCTACAGTTGCTCTCTCTGCTTCCTGTGCTCTTTGCGATATGTGACCCTCTGTTTGCTGCTCTGGATCCGGCCACCACGCCTCCCGCCACAATGGACTAATTCCCTGGAACCGCCAATTGTAAGCTTAAATAAACTCTTCCTTTTATAAGTTCCTTGGTCTGGTGTTTTATCACAGCAACAGAAAACTGACTAATACACATATCTAGCCTTTCATTTGTCCTTTTGTTGTTAAGGGATTATTGGACCTTATCCAAGAATGTGCTTAAAAGTACATTCCTGAAGTTATAGAATGGGTTTCTCAGAATCAATACATGCTTGGGTTAATATTTCAAACTGAAGGAAGTGATTGCCCATAATCTTAACATGCAGAGATTCTTTCTGTCATTTAGAGTTGTGACACACAGTAATTATTAAATTATTTTCACCTTTAAGTTTGAAATACTATCTCAAAAAATGAGTTGTCATATTTCATAGACCTGAAGCACAGCAGAGCATTGAGCTGAGAATCTCTGTAACAGTTGGTAGTTTAGACTCGAGGAATAATGGGGTGGGCAGGGGAAGAAATGTGTGGAGTGGAAGGGAGAGACCTTCAAACCTTCCACTTTGGGAACTAAAGAGAAGGGAAAACAAGAAAAGATAGAGGATGGAATTAACATCAGTACAGTTTCACTGAGTTTTGTCTTTTAAGATTTCATTTCCTGGGGCTGGAGAGATGGCTCAGTGGTTAAGAGCACTCACTGCTCTTGCAGAGGACCCGGGTTCGATTCCCAGCACCCACATGGCGGCTGAGAACCGTCTTTGATTCCAGTTCCAGGGGAATCCGGCGCCCTCTTCTGACCTCTGTCGCATTGCAAGACACGGGTGCACCAACCTACATGTAAACAGTACACTCATACACATAAAAAATAATAAAGGAAAAAAGTTTTAAAAAATTTCATTTCCTTTGGGGGGGTATTTTTGAGACAGGGTCTCCCTTTAGTCCCAGCTGGCCTGGAGCTCTCTAGCTCTCTGTGTAGACCAGGCTGGTCTTGAACTCACAGAGATCTGCCTGCCTCTGCCTCCTGAGTGCTAGGATTAAAGGTGTGCGCCACCATGCCCGGCTAGACTTTTTTTGTTTTGTTTTTTGGTGGTATTTTTGTTCATTTCCTTTTTTATTTTTTATTTTTTTGGTCTTTTCAAGACAGGGTCTCCCTGTAGCCCCAGCTGTCCTGGAACTGACTCTGTAGACCAGGCTGGCCTTGAACTCACAAAGATCGACCTGCTTCTGTTTCCCAAGCGCTAGGATTAAAGGCGTACACCACCACACCCAGCGAGACTGCCTTTTAAGAGCAGGTTTTGTGGGGCTGGAGAGATGGCTCAGTGGTTAAGAGCACTGGCTCATCTTGCAGAGGACCTGGGTTCGATTCCCAGCACCCACATTGTGACTAACAACTGTCTGTAACTCCAGTTACAAGGGATCGATCTAATGCCCCCCTCTTCTGACCCCCAAGGGCATGGCACAACACTGGTGTACCCACGTACACGCAGGCATTACATTCATATACATAAAATATTTAAAAAACAAGTTTTGGTTTGAGGCCCTGGATTCAGTCCTTAGTACTACAAATGCATGCCGGTAAACCCAGTACTTGGGAGTTAGAGGCAGGAGGATTGAGAGTTCAGTGTTATCCTCAGGCATAAAGGGAATTGGAAACCATTCTGAGCTATATGAGACCCTGTCTAAAAAAAATTGGGGCTTGCTTAAGTCTATAATCACAGATATAGCTCAGTGGTAGAGCATTTACCTAGCATGCATAGGCTATAGGTTTTGTTGTACCTTAAAAAAAAAAAAAAACCCAAACAGGTTTTATCATTTCCCTTGTTATTTTACTTTTTTTGTCTTTTTGAGACAGGGTCTCCCTTTAGTCCCACCTGGCCTAGAGCTCACTACACAGACTAGGCTGGCCTTGAACTCACAGAGATCTGCCTGCCTCTGCCTCCTAAGCCCCAGGATTAAAGGTGAGCACTGCCACGCCTGGTTGGAACTCGCTCCTTTTAATGTTTTTACTTGGTGATGCATATTTTCTGTTTCCAGTAAAATTTTCCGTGTATTCCTTAAGTTTCAAATCCTAAATTAATCACATTGTTTTCAGAAGATCAGTGACCATAGTGGAATATTGACAATTATATGTGTATCAAGTGGTTTTTGAGTGTATAGATACTCAG
>VZQC01005228.1:743364-761124 GCA_009823505.1 Rhizomys pruinosus
TTTTTTTTTTTTTTTTGTATTTTTGAGATAGGGTCTCCCTTTAGTCCCAGCTGGCCTGGAGCTCGCTCTGTAGACCAGGCTGGCCTTGAACTCACAGTTATCCGCCTGCCTCTGCCTCCTGAATGCTAGGATTAAAGGCGTGCGCCACCACGCCCAGCGCTTTTGTACTTTTTAAAATCTCTGGTTGAGTCCTTTTCTCCACATATGATGATTTTCTATTAGAATACCATTCTGTGTGCTGCCATTCATGGTTTCTAGGTTAGTTTTCTAGGAGGTTGAAACTAAGGGAAGATTGCTAGAGTGTGTTCAGAAGCATAGTGACCTTTGATTTTTCTGAGGCAAAACATTCCTCTCTTTGCTCATAGTAAAATAGGAAAATGGTACAAGTTCATGTAACTTCAGATTCAAAGGGCTCTTGAGAGTGTTCAACACACTTTTTCTCTCCTATAAACATAGAGGAGAGATCACCCCTAAGCTGGAGCAGTGGCTCAGCAGTTAACTGCCCTGGCTACTCTTTCTTTCAAAGAGCCTGGGTTTGGTTCTCAGCATCCACGTGGAGGATAACAATCTTGGGCATTGCAAGCATGGGTGCACTTACATACATGCAACCAAAACACTCATGTACATAAAATGTAAACAAAGTACGGGGGCTGGAGAGGATGGCCTAGCAGTTAAGAGCGCCAACTGCTTTTGCAGAGGACCCGGGTTCGATCCCCAGCACCCACATGGCGGTTGAGAACCATCTTTAACTCCAGTTCCAGGGGAATCCAATGCCCTCTTCTGACCTCCTCGGCATTGCACGACATGGGTGTACCAACCTACATGCAGACAGTACATTCATACACATACAAAAAATAAAATTAATTTAAAAAAATTTTTAATGTAAACAAAGTAAATGAAAATTTGAAAGAAATCATTTAAAGATCTAGTAATTTCCCCCTTTTGATTCTTTTGAAGTGAGACTGTCACTGTGAAGCCCAGGATGGCCTCCAACTCAAAATCCTCTTGCTTCGGTGTTGGGAATTCTGGGATGTACAGATATGTCCCACCATACCTGACCTGTCCCGTTTTCCTTAGAAGAAACCCAAGTATCCTCTTTGGGCTTCTAGTTCCATTGCCATTCTAAGTAGGAAATTCAAGATCCTAGCTTTTCATGTTTAAAGCTGTTGAATGAAAAAATAAAAGGAGAAAAATTGTACTCAAATAAGCTTATTCATAAAACCCTTTGAGTATTCTGTCCTTGGGTTTATATAGAGAATTATGATAAGTGTCTTTTTTTTTCCCATCTTCTCGAGACCCCTGTAGCCCCAGCTGTCCTGGAACTCACTCTGTAGAGATCTGCCTGCCTTCGCCTCCGCCTCTGGAATGCTAGGTTTAAAGGCGTGTGCTACCACGGCTGGCTTGATAAGTGTCTTTTTTTACTTACCTATTATATCATGTTTAAAATACTATACATGAACTCAAAATTAATCATAAAACATTGCACTTGATTTTGTATGTGTGTCGTGTCTGTGTATGAGTGCATGTGTGTGCAGGTGCACATGACATAGGTGTACATGCATGTGACGGCCAGAGGTTAACCTGGGGTACTGTTCCTCAGGAGCCATCCATCTTGTTCATTGAGACAAGATATGTCATTGAGTTGGAAGCTGGCTGAGTAGGCTAATCTGGGAGTCCCAGGGGTCACCTGTCTGCAGCTCCCCAGTGCTGATTATGGGAGTGTACCACCATGCCTAGCTTTTTTTTTTAATTGATTCATTTTTGTTATGTTTTCATTTTTATTTTATGTGTATGAGTATATTGCCTACATGTGCATAAGTATATCCATCTTGTAGACCAAGCTGGCCTTGAACTCAGACTTCCTGTCTCTGCCTCCCAAGTGCTGGGATTGATGGCATGTACCTTCACTCCCAGCTATATTTTTATTTTTTTGTGTCTGAGAGTATTGCCTGAATGTATGTAAGTGCACCCATGTCATCCAGTACACAGGATAGGAGTCAGATTCCCTGGAACTGGTGTTACGGATGATTGTTAGCTGCCATGTGGGTCCTAGGAATCGAACCCAGTCTTCTGCAAGAGCAGCCAGTGGTCTTAACCACTTAGCAATCTCTCCAACTCCCACTTTCATTTGTAATATATAATCTATCATATGTGATGAAATTGAAATTGTTTATAGGATAGTACT
This sequence comes from Rhizomys pruinosus, assembly GCA_009823505.1. NCBI lineage: Eukaryota > Metazoa > Chordata > Mammalia > Rodentia > Spalacidae > Rhizomys > Rhizomys pruinosus. The sequence continues at coordinate 745,550 of VZQC01005228.1, forward strand.
ACTTGATACATGGAAAGTATTTAGATTAATTTTTTTTTACTTATGTATATGAGTGTACTGCTTTTGCATGTAGGTAGGTGCACTTGTGCAGTGCTGCAGAGTTCAGAAGAGGGTGTTGGATTCCCCTGGAACTGGAGTTAAAGATGGTTCTTAGCCATGTGGGTACTGGGAATCGAACCCAGGTCCTCTGCAAGAGCAGTCGGTGCTCTTAACCGCTGAGCCATCTCTCCAGCCCCATAGACATTCTTTAGACGGAGGTAAAATACCAGTCTCTTAGGAAACAAAATGATTACCAGATGTGATGTGAGCAGATAGAATTTCTTCTCATTCAGCTCCTCAGTGATAGAGCTGAAAGCATTCTGGTCAGGACCTGTTTTGGTAAGTGAAATGGGCCTTCAGAAAGGTTCTACAAAGAAAACCACAGGAAGATTAGACATCAGGAATTAACCACTGGGTGGGACGAGAATTCAGCACAAATAATCATGCATTTTTCCAGAGAAAATGCTAGACTAATCTGGAGTTCTAGTTGGTGATCAGTAGTGGCCAGAAGAACATAACAAATAGTGCTTTGTAAGAAAAGTTGATTCTTCCAGCTCAGTGGGCTGTGTGTGAGTACACGCCTCCTTGACAGGGCATAATTGTGACATAGCTATTGAACAGTACAGTGAATTATTTCAAGTAAGTCTGCTTGTTAGAATGTTGGCCCTGGGGGCTGGAGAGATGGCCTAGCAGTTAAGAGCGCAGACTGCTCTTGCAGAGGACCCGGGTTCAATCCCCAGCACCCACATGGTGGCTGAGAACCATCTTTAACTCCAGTTCCAGGGGAATCCGACACTCTCTTCTGACCTCACGGCATTGCACGACACGGGTGCACAGACCTACATGCAGACAGTACATTCATACACATAAAATAAATAAATAAAAATTAAAAAAAATGCTGACCCTATTTTCTTTGTTTTAAATATTTATATTTATACTTTATATATATGGGTGTGTTGCCTACATATGTGCAAGTGCATCTGTGTTGTTCGGTTCCCATGGCGGTCAGAAGAGAATGTCAGATTCCCTGGAACTGGAGTTTCAGATGGTTGTTACCTGCCATGTGGATGCTGGGAACTGCACCCAAGTCATCTGCAAGAGCAGTCAGTGCTCTTAACCGCTGAACCTTTTATCCAGCCCCCTGGCCNGTGTGTGTGTGTGTGTGTGTGTGCGTGCGCGCAATGAGATAGCTTGAAGATGGGACCCAAATATAAACTCAGAGTTAATTTGTTTTTCTTTTTTTTTTTAATTTTATTTTTTTATTTTTGTGTGTATGAGTGTACTGTCAGCATGTAGGTTTGTGTACCCGTGTCATGCAGTGCCGCGGAGGTCAGAAGAGGGTCTCAGATTCCCCTGGAACTGGAGTTCTCCTGGAATTGGAGTTACAGAGAGTTCTTAGCTGCCATGTGGGTGCTGGGGATCGAACACAGGTCTTCTGCAAGAGCAGTCGGTGCTCTTAACTGCTAGGCTATCTCTCCAGCCCCAGTTTGTTTTTCATATGTACTTTATACACATAGCCTAAAATATGGTGTTTAATTTTTTTTTTATTTTTTGGCGTATAATATTTTTAGTGAGCCTGCATTTGACTATAATCTATTACATGATGTCAGATGTAGAATTTTCTACTGACAGCATTTTTTTTTTTTGGTCTTGTTGAGACAGGGTCTCCCATTAGTCCTAGCTGGCCTGGAGCTCACTCTGTAGACCATGCTGGCCTTGAACTCAGAGAGATCCACCTGCCTCTGCCTCCCAAGTGCTGGGATTAACCACGCCCGGCCTGATGGCATCCTCTTAAGGGTCCCAACTATTTCAGATTTTAGAGTATTTTAGACTTTTGATTTTCACATTACAGATGTTCAATCCATAGTCCCTAATAAGGTTATAGGAATGAAGTGTGCTAATATCTACAATTGTACCTGGTATGTGGTAAGTACTAGGAGGTTTTTGTTTTTAAACAGAACTGGCTTAGTACTTGAATTGAGCTTAAATTCTGAAGATTCTTGTTTTAAAATTTACATTAACTTCCCTTTACATTTTTACTTTTAAAGTTCTCAATGCATGATGGTTTTATTTGGGTTTAATTTTCTAGGTAATAGGTTTATAGAAACATGTTTATGGGGGGGAAGCATGTATGCTTTTCTTAGTGTATTTTAAATCATTTGCCAAACTGAAAGATAGTCCTATACATGGAAGAAGAACCCATTTCATCACTAGTTCTCCGTCAAGAGCATAGACTTTAGAAAAGAAAATGACTAGTGTAAATGAAACCTTCTTGAAAGTATTTCAGTGATGATTAAATCCTAATCCAAGTCTGTAAAAAAATGAGAAAGGTTTTAGGTGATAAGAAATGACTCATACATCCAAGAGTAGGGAGGGTGTCCTGTGCAGAACTTGAGGTGCACCCAGCACTTATCAAAGTGGTCAGCTTCTAGAGCAGTTTTATTTTATGTAGGTGTTTCCTATTTGAAGTATTGTAAGATCCCCAAGAGATTCTGGTTCAGTATTTTTAGTGTATTCTCAGGAAACATGTACTTATTATTTTATTTATTTATTTATTATTTACTTATTTATTTTGGCTTTTTGAGACAGGATCTCCCTTCAGCCCCACCTGGTCTGGAGCTCCCTATGTAGACCAGGCTAGCCTTGAACTCACAGAGATCTGCCTACCTCTCCCTCCTGAATGCTAGAATTAAAGGCATGCGCCACCATGCCTGGCCAAAAATGGACTTTATTTTTAAGAATTTACAGTATCCTTTTAATTTATTTTTTTTTTATGTGTATGATGTACTGTCTGCATGTAGGTTTGTGCACCCGTGTCGTGCAGTACACTGGTGGAGGTCAGAAGGGGGTGTCAGATTCCCCTGGAACTGGAGTTAAAGATGGTTCTCAACCACCATGTGGGTACTGGGGATCAAACCCAGGTCCTCTTCTGATCTCCGCGGCATTGCACGACACGGGTGCACAAACCTACATGCAGACAGTACATTCATATACATAAATAAATAAAAAATAAAATAAAATAAAAAATTAAAAAAAAATACCCAGTACTCTAATAGTATGTATCCTTTTCTACAGTATTACTGTTTAATACATCATTACTGACCAGTGAGATGGCTCAGTGAGTGAAGGCCTTACCACCAAATCAATCCCTAGAACCCACATGGTAGAAGGAAGAACAGACTCTTGAAGTTTTCTCTGACCACCCCACAAACCCACACATGAACACTCACATAAACACGAAAATAAATAAATGAAAAAAAATTATTGCTAATTATCAGCCCTTAAACTTCACAAGTTTAAGCAATTAAAATTTCTCTTTGTAGTTCTTACTCTAATCTATAGTAATTCTTTTGCTAGTTATTCGTCTTTCTTACCTCTACCATTTTTCACAGTGATTTGATTTCAAAGTTTAGCTAGAGAAACATATCCACTGCCTGTGAGGACAGCATTATGACATATCAAAGAATGTCTGTAACAATGACTAAGTCGCCGGGTGTGGTGGCACACGCCTTTAATCCTAGCACTTGGGAGGCAAAGGCAGGCGGATCTTTGTGAGTTCAAGGCCAGCCTGGTCTATATAGCGAGTTCCAGGACAGCCAGAGCTACAGGGAGACCCTGTCTCAAAAAGGCCAAAAAAAAAAAAAAANCCCGTTCGAAAAAAGCCAAAAAAAAAAAAAAAAAAAAAACAATGACTAAGTTAGTATTGTTAGTTTGTTTTCAGAGTCTAAATGGACAGTTGGGAGCTGCAGATAAGTGGGTTGTTATTATGTCACAAGTAATTCCCAAGTCCACCTTATATGAGAGAGTAACGGGTATCTCTCAAGTTCCACAAAGTGATAGCCAGTACTGGTTTGGGGGGTTTGGGGGGAGATGGGGGTGAGGGGTCCTCAGGAGCTGAGGCAGTGGGGTATGTGGAGCACCAGAGTCACGATGTTGAAACTACTTCCTGTAGAATAATTTAATCCTTTAAATTTGGCGTGCTCACTAACTGCTCACTTTCTGTTTGGCAGAGGATACCTCTCTACAGACCTTAAAGAGTATATGGCTTATTAAAGCTATTTAATGTATGTACTGTTGTAACTGTGTACTTAATAGATCTAATCGTGGTACATGATGTTTAATCTATTTTAGAAACTGGATGGCTTCTACAGGGAGCCAGGCCTCTGATATAGACGAGATTTTGGGATTCTTCAGTGATGGCGAACCCCCCACCAAAAAGCCCAGGTAAACAAGAAAGGGAATCAGAGAAACAAAAAATTTACTCTTAGTGGGAGGTAAAGAAAAGCAATGAGCTTATCCTGTATTACAGGTGCTTTCACTAATCAGTATTGATCTTTATTTTAAAAATAAATTTTTATTTTGAACTTAATTTTTTATCAAAGTAATATATGTACATAGTTTTAAAATTAGTTACTTTAATGCTCATAATGACACTCTTCAGAGATAATTTTATTTTCCATTTTTCTAATATTGCTGTCTGTGTTTTTTTGTTTCATTTAGATTGTGAGATAGGGTCTTGCTGTGTAGCTTAGGCTGGCTGGGAATTCCTGCCTCAGCCTCCCTGATGCTGTGATTACAGGTGTGCATCTGGCAACACATTTTTAAATGCTGTGTGTGCACTGCTGCCTTTTCTTCCCTCTTTAGTTCAGTAGTAGGGGATGCGGATTCAGTTTGCTCTGTGGCTCCCACATGCTTCACCCTTGTCCTCCTGGAACGTTTATCACAGTGTTTGATTCAACCAGCTTCTAATATTTACATTATTATGACTATAAATAGTATTGATAGCTGAACGTAATGTGTTATGATTATTTTGTTTCATGCTTTTTTCCCCTCTCTGTTACTAAAGATTATCTCAGGTTTCTTGCTTTCTGTGCACTTTTTTTTTTTCCTGTATGTGTATGAGTGTACTGTCTGCAAGTAGGTTTGTGCACCCGTGTCATGCAGTGCCGCGGAGGTCAGAAGAGGGTGTCGGATTCCCCTGGAACTGGAGTTCTCCTGGAATTGGAGTTTTAGACGGTTCTCAGCCACCATGTGGGCGCCGGGGATCGAACCTGGGTCCTCTGCAAGATCGGTCGGCGCTCTTAACCGCTAGGCCATCTCTCCAGCCCTTCTGTGCACTTTTTGATTTATCCTCAAACACTATGATAGGAGAATTAATATACATATGCTGAAAAACATTTAGAAACTTGCTAGATTTTGTGGATTCTTTCTCTGGACTCAACTCTGCCCTAGTCAGTTGTTCCTGAATCTCGTTTTCTGTCTTGATGAACTTCTCCATTTTGCTGAAGCATACCCTGTGTACCTTCCTTAGTACGAACACACAGGAAAAGAAATGTTGGAGATGTTAAATATACTTACATGTATTTGATGGTGTGGTTGAGTATAAAATCTTAGGTAGGAAAGTTTTTTTCCTTAGAATTTTGGTGGTGTCACTTGTATCTCTGGTAACCTCTTTAGTATTCTTGCCAGAATAGCCTCAGTTCTGATTAACAGTTGTGTTAGAAACCAGCTTAAAAGAGGAAAGGATTATTTTGTCTGACACTTTCAGAGGTTTTGTTCTGAGGTCTGTTGACTACATTGCTTTTAGGGTATTGCAAAGTAGAGCATCATTCAAGGAATGTCAGTAGAGCAGAGCTGCCCACCTCATGACTGCTGGGAAGCAGACAGCCAGAAAGGAAGAGTCCAGGAACAAGAGAAAATTCATATCTAATGACCATTAATCTCCATTAAGCCCTATGTCTGAGAGTTTCTACCCCTCTCAATAAACAGACTCATCCATCCTTGAGGTCAGATCCTTTGAGCCATTCAGAAACCCCACCTCTGAACATTGCTGCATTGAGAACCAAGCCGTCAACCCTTGAACCTTTTCAGGAACATTTTAGATTCAGATTAGTCCTTTTTCTTTTTTTTTTTTTTTTTGTCTTTTTGAGACAGGGTCCCCCTTTAGTCCCAGCTGGCCCGGAGCTCGCTGTATAGACTAGGCTGGCCTTGAACTCACAGATCTGCCTGCTTCTGCCTCCCAAATGCTGGGATTAAAGGCATGTGCCACCACACCCGGCTCTGTTTTGTTTTTCTTATTTACTTTATGTATATGAGTATTATATCTGCATGTATATAAGTGCACCTGTGTCATACCATGCCCGTGGAAACCAGCAGAGGGGGTTGGATCCCCTGGAACTTTGAGTTACAGACAGCTGCCACGTGGGTGCTGGGATTTGGACCTTGGTCCTCTGCAAGAAGAGTCAGTGGTCTTAACCACTGAGCCATCTCACCAGCCCCCAGATCAGTCCTTTGTATTTTGCAACCTCTTTTTCTTACCTTTGCTCACTATAAGCTTGTAAAGATCACTTTATTCTCAGTAACATGACATTTTGTAATACTGTATCTTCTTGTGAGTCTAGAGAACTGTGGTACTTTCTAGCTAATTCCCGTTAACTTTATTTTGAAGCAGTTGTCTTGTGTTAACACCTTCCGTTATTAAACTTTTTCCCTGTCTTTGTACAACTCTTATTCAGATGATGAACCTTCTGGATTAAGTTACTAATTTTCTTAATATTTTTCTTTCTCTCCCCCCCCACCCCACCTCAGTAGGGTCTCTGTATGTAGCCCATCCAGACCTCCAACTTGACCTTTCTGCATAAGCCTCCAGCCTCCCTTGTGCTTAGATTATAGCTATGTACCTCTGGACCTGATTCTTGTTTTTCATCTACTTTCTTAAAGATTTTTCTCAGTTTTATCTTATGGATTTTTAGTTTCTGTTACATTTTAATTTTCTTTTCTGTTGTTGCTTCCTTTTATTTTTTTTGAGACAAGGTCTCCCTGTACCCCCCACTAGCTTGGAACTCACTTGTGTGACCTCTAGCTCCCAGAGATCCACCTGCATCTGCCTCCTAAGTGCTGGGATCAGAGGCGTACATCACTACATCCACAGCTTTAATTTTCTTTCAGTTTTGTTGTTGCTTTGGCTTTTTTGAAGATAGTGCCACTATGTCTCAGACATCCCTTCCACATGTGTTCCCTTCTGCCTTAACCTCCCAAGTGATTCCTCTCTCATTTGGCCTTTTGCAAAGGTAAATTAGCCTTGGTTTTTCTGCTCATATTTTAGCTACTACAAAGCCACTGGGACCCTTTGTGAGTTCCTCTTTAGAGGAGCTGATAGAGTGAATAAACTGAATTTATTAGATCGGCTTACCCAATGTGGTCTGGGTAGTCCAAAAATGGCTGTCTTCACACTGGAGAGGCTGAGAACCAAGTAGCTTCTCAGCAGTCCCAGTCTGGTGATGATCATGTTGGAAGGCAGGAGTTGGTTCTGATGTCCATAAAGAATGGTGGTACCAGTGGCAGTAACAAGGTAGACGAGCTCTACAGCAGATCAGAACCCCCTATTATCTGACTGCTCAAGGTGCTGCCTGGGGGTGGAACCTCCTGCTTGAAATCCTTTGCAGTTGTGCTTGGGGGCTTTTCTTAGTTGATTCTATATCTAATCAAGTTGACAAGATTAACTATTCACAATATGCTAATGAGTTTCCCTCCGGATATTAGGTCTACCGTTGAGGACCTCTCACCTGTCTGAAGCTGTGAATCTTTTCTGTCATAATGGACATTTTCCCCAAAGAGGAATCCTTCGGTGTCCTGGCTCCATGGGTGTGTGTGTTGGGGGTAAAGGCTGAATCCTGGTGTCTGGGAGGCTTGCCCTAAGGAGGGTAGTTGTGGAGATTCTTCCCTCCCACCCAGGACTGTGCATATTGTTCTCAAAAGTAGAGTCCTCTGGCTTACCCTCTAGGAGTGGTGGTGGTGGGTGGTTTCAGTCTTGAGAGTTCTTGACTGATTGCAGCTGAGTTTTAGTGCTACCTGCCTGCCCACTCTCACTTGTACCTGAACATTCCCAAGATTCAACAAAGGGAACTGAGTTTTTCAGTACAACTTCTAAAATTGTGTTGCCTTCTGATGTCTGTTGTCATCTTGTCCTACCCTACTTTACATTTTTAAAAATTATTTACTTTATTCATATGAATGTTTTGCCTGCATATATGTAAGCACACCCATGTCATGCAATTCCCATGGAGGCCAGGGGAGTGCATTGGATTCCCTGGGACTGGAGTTATGAGTGGTTCACACCCATGTCATGCAATTCCCATGGAGGCCAGGGGAGTGCATTGGATTCCCTGGGACTGGAGTTATGAGTGGTTCACACCCATGTCATGCAATTCCCATGGAGGCCAGGGGAGTGCATTGGATTCCCTGGGACTGGAGTTACGAGTGGTTGTTAGCTGCCATGAGGGTGCTAGAAATGGAACCTGGGTCCTCTCCAAGAATAACCAGCAGTCTCAACCACTGAGCCATCTCTCCATTCCCTCGTCCTCTACTTTTATATATGTATGCTGTTAGCTGTGACAGGAAGTTGCAGCCCAGTATTGCAACCAGTAGCCTGAGAGGTTCCCCCTTTAGAGACCTCCAAATAAAGCTGGGTCTCTGACTACACTGCAGAAGAGGACTTGAGGATAAATCAGAGTGGATGAAGCAAAGCTAGTGAGTTTGTTAAGTAAAGAGAAGGATGGTGCACAGTTTTCATTTAAGCATGTGGATTTAGAGAGAGAAAAGAAATACTTAGGAAGAGGACAGTACACACCAAAGGCATGAATCCAGGTATCTTGAGAGAGTTGCACTTAGGTGTCTTTACATCAGCGCTCTCTCTCTCTCTCTTTCTCTCTCTCTCTCTCTCCCTCCCTCCCTCCCTATCCCTCTCTCTCTCCATATATCTGTGTTTGTGTGTGTGTGGCTTTCTATAATACATTTCTCAGAAGATGTCGTTTATCATAGGGATTAAAGATTAAGCCAAGTAGGGGCTGGAGAGATGAGATTGCTCAGTGGTTAAGAGCACTTGTTCCTCTTGCAAAGGACTCAGCTTTCATTTCCCCACCCACGTGGTAGCTAACAACTGTTCCTAACTCCTGTTCCAGGGAATCTAATGCTGTCTTCTGGCCTTCTCAGGCATTGCATGTACAAGTGCTTATTTGCACACATGTAGACAAAACATGCACAAAAATTTTTTAATTAAAAGTTAAGTAAGGTTTAAAAGTTAAATAAAATTTGAGCTGGTTAAGTTGATCCATACCTGTAATTCTAGAACTTGAGAAGTGGAGACAGGAAGTTGAGAAGTTTAAGGACAGCTTTGGCTACCTGCTGAGTTTAAAGGCAGCCTGGACTATATGTGAACATGTCTTAAAAACACCAAAAATTAGTTAAAGTTTTAAAAAAATAACTTAAAAAGCTGGTTAACTTATTTTTCTTCTCTTTCAGCATTTCATAATTGATAAAATTGAAGTTGTAGGGTAGTTTTATGAGGTATTTTGTTTAGATTTAGGGATGGGAAAGACTTAGTATTACTCTTAAAAGTCAAGATTACAAACATTCTGGTTTTAAGTGTGTAGTTCATTTGTTGAGTTTTTGTTGTTAGTGTTGTTGTTTGAGATAGGTCTCCTTGTAGCCCTAGCTGGTCTAGAACTCACTATGTTAACCAGGCTGGTCTAGATCTCAGAGATCTATCTCACAAACATCTGCTTGCCTCCTCCTCTGCCTCTAGCATGCTTAAAGGCCTGCAGCACCATACCTAGCTCATTTGTTGTTTTTAACACGCTTGTTAGAAAAGGGAATATCGCTGGGCGTGGTGGCACACACCTTTAATCCCAGCACTCAGGAGCCAGAGGCAGGCGGATCTCTGAATTCAAGGCCAGCCTGGTCTACATAGTGAGTTCCAGGCCAGCTGGGGCTACAGGGAGACCCTGTCTCAAAAGGAAAGGAAAGAAGGAAAAATGAAAAGAAAAAGGGAAAAAAAGGAAAGGAAAGGAAGAGAAAGGGGAAAGGGGAAAAAGGAAAGGAAAGGGAGGAAAGGAAAGGAGGAAAGGAAAGGGAGGAAAGGAAAGGAGGAAAGGAAAGGGGAGGGAAGGAAAGGAAAGGAGGGGAAGGGGAAGGGGAAGGGAAGGTCATCTCTGTATACATTCTTGGTTTTGTCAGTTGTGATCAAGTTTCTGATGCACAGTTCTTTCCCTTCCCATATCCCCTTAATTTTCCCAGTCATTCTGTTTTGCTTTATATACTTTCTTTAAAAAATATCATTAGGAGGCTGGAGAGCTAGCACAGTTGTTAAAGGCTCAGGCTCACAAACAAAAAGACAAAAATTACCATTAGGGTCATCAAGATGGCTCAGTAGATAAAAAGGCACTTGCCAGAACAGACAGCCTGAGTTTAATCCCTGGACCTACATGGTTGAAAGAGAGAACTGACTAAAAATCTAAAAGTTGTCCTCTGACCTCCATATGTGCACTGTGACATGTATTCACATATGCACATGAAAGAGAGAGAGAGAGAGAGAGAGAGAGAGAGAGAGAGAGAGAGGAGAAAGGAAGGAGAGGAAGAAAAGGGAAAGAAAAAGAAAACAAAGGAAGAAGAAATGAAAGAAGGAAAGGGAAAGAAAAGAGAAAGAAGAAAAATAGTTTTTGAAGAGTATTTATTACTCCTTTGGGTAAGGATCACAAAACAATTATAAAGTTTTCCTTTTTGCTGTTTTTACTGTATGTCCTTTTTTTGTTTTGTTTTTTGGTGGGGAGGTGTTATTGTATTTGGAGAGCTTCATGAAGCCCAAACTGGCCTCAAAGTTGCTGTGAATCCGAGGATGATCTTGAAGTCCTAATCCTCCAGCCTTTACCACCCAGGTGCTGAGAATGCAAGTATATGCCACCACACTTAGTTCTTTGTGGATGAATGTCTTAATTAGGAAAAATCCTAACTCAACCATCTGTATATACAGAGTTTCAAAATTATTTCGAGCTGGAAATATAGCTTATTGGTAGAATGCTTGCCCAACCATGCTCAAGGCTCTTGGTTTGATCCTGAAAACAAAATTCAAATGTCCCTGCCACCAGTAATTACTATTTACATTTCTTATGAATCCTTGCAGACGTTTTCTCTGTGTGCGTGTATTTGTGTATCATCTACTTTTGTTCTGGTTTGGTTTTTGAGATAGGCTTTCTTGCGGCTGGCCTTACACTCCTGATCATCCTCCTGCCTCCACCTCCCAGTTTCCAGGATTTCACTTTATTTGCCATCTTGATTCCTCTTGCTGACATATACAAGTTTTTCCGGTAAACAAGCTATTTTATACAAAGATCCATCCCTGGTGCCTGTACTGTGTCTGGTACTTGCTGAATGATTAGATGTAGGAGAGGACAGTAGGAGAGACAGTTCTGAGGATTGTTTTCCTGAAGCACATGGCCAGGGTTTCACAGTGCTCTTTTCATTCTCTTGGGTGCCAGTCCTGTTTCTGTTTGTTTTATTGTTTGGAGAAAAAGAGTTGGTAAAGTACTGATTTTAATAGAGTCTTAGATAGAGTGGAAGGGGGAGAGAGAGTCTGAGACAAACTTGTGCCCATGCTGTCACACAAGCTTCAGAGCAGGAATCAGTGTTCATCCTGCTAAGAAAGGCATGTCTTGTTATAGCTTTTGTTTAAGTATGAGAAGCTCATATTTTTAGAATCCTACTGAAAACTTTTACCAGTGATACCTAGAAGAAAACCATGTACAGATTTGTCCGCTTGTGCTTAGTTTTTTATCTTTGCTTGCAAAGTTTGAAGTTAAATTATTTTTATTGACCTACTTTCTTGTTTTACATTTCTCAACAAACTATGTGAACTTAAATTTGTATGAAAGTATTTTCTGTGCTGGGTGTGATGGCACATGCCTCTAATCCCAGCACTCCAGGACACAGAGGCAGGCAGACCTCTGTGAGTTCAAGGCTGCCAGCCTGTTCTACACAGTGAGCTCCAGTCCAGCTGGGACTAAAGGGAGACCCTGCCTCGAAAAGACAAAAAAAAATTTAACTTTTTTCTTTTGGAGGACAAATTAAACATGTTCTTTCTGAAATTAATAGTAGTTTAAAGTATAATTAAGTTAGCAGAACTGAGCTCAGCTGTAATACATATGAATGTTTTATAAGTGATTTTTCTTAGGTTGAGAGGATTATGAAGGAGAAATTTGATTTTAAGATGATTTAGGGAGATTCCTGAAATAGTTGATTACTTTGTCTTCCAGCAAGAACTGGAAGAATATTAAGGTCTTTCGCTGATGCTACTTTGGAGAAGTCCCAGAAGCCTGTGTCTGTCACCTTTGTAACTGACAGTTAATAGCTGTCAAACAGTAAAAGCCAAATGCATCTTCAGTCAGGTGGTCCACACGCCTCATGTTCTAATCCTTTTGCATGCCTTTCCCTTTTCAGGAAGCTGCTTCCAAGCTTAAAAACTAAGAAGCCTCGGGAACTTGTGCTGGTGATTGGAACAGGCATTAGTGCCGCAGTTGCACCAAAGGTTCCAGCTCTGAAATCCTGGAAGGGGTTAATCCAGGCCTTACTGGATGCTGCTATTGATTTTGACCTTCTAGAAGATGAGGAGAGCAAAAAGTTTCAGAAATGTCTCCAGGAAGATAAGAACCTTGTCCATGTTGCCCATGACCTTATTCAGAAACTCTCTCCTGTGAGTAGTCTCCTGAAGTCATGATTAATGTGCTTAGCCTAGAGGGAGTATTGTTTCTAACTTGCATACTTATAGCATTTAGCTCTTCTGGAAGATTCCTGTTTTTATGGATTCTGTTCAGGGTAAGTATGGTATGTTGAAAGCTTTGTGTTTAAAAACAGGACTAGTGGATCTGGAGAGATGGCTCTGTGGTTAAGAGCACTGGCTGCCCTTGCAGAGGACCAGATTTCGATTCCCATCACCCACATGTCAGCTAACAACCATCTATAACTCCAGTTGCAGGAGAATTGGACCCTGTTTTGACTGATACATTTTTGCTATATTTGAATTTACCTGTGTGTGTGTGTGTTTCTGAGACATGGTCTCCCTGTAGCCTGGAACTCATTCTGTAGACCATGCTGGCCATTAAAATCACAGAGATCCACCTCTGCATCCTGGGTGCTGAGATTAAAGGTGTGTGCCACCACACCTGGCCCTAACCCCTTTTTTTATGTTTACCACTATAGAAGGTATATTTCCTGACATACTTGAGTTAAGAGAATAAGTTGGAGTTTTTGTTGTTTTGGAGATTTGTTTGTCTAGGGAAAACACCTTGTTGTACATCGCAGGCTGGCCATGCCCAGCCTTCCCAGTGCTAAGATTATAGGCATGTGCCACTTGTCCAGCCAGAGATAATTCTTATCTCATAAATTGAAACCAGTTTTTTTGTTCTTTTTAGAGTCAGTAATTCAAAATATTTGCATGAAATTTTATCAAACTAAGTTGGATAAAAAGCTGATTGTCTTCTCATAAAAATTTCATTTTCTTTTTTGGTCTTTTCGAGACAAAGTCTCCCTGTTGCCCCAGCTGGCCTGGAACTCTCTATGTAGACGAGACTGGCCTTGAACTCAATGATCCACTTGCCTCTGCCTCCTGACTACTGGGATTAAAGGTGTGTACCACCATGCCCGGTTTATCATAAAAATTTCTTTAAAATCAGGATTCATACAGCTGATCTATAAAGTGAGTTCAGGCCAGCTGGGACGACAGGGAAACCTGGTCTCAAAAAGACGCCCCCCAAAACAAACAAACAAAAAAAAACCTCAGCTATCAGTAATTTTCTTCCCTTCCCCCAAGACTGTAGAAAGTACTGCCGATTCATCACGGGCTGGAGAGATTGCTCAGCAGTTAAGAGTGCTGTCTGCTCAGTCGGGCGAGGTTGTGCACGCCTTTAATCCTAGCACTTGGGAGGCAGAGGCAGGCGAATCTTTGTGAGTTCAAGGACAGCATGGTCTACAGAGTGAGTTCCAGGACAGCTGGGGCTACAGGGAGACCCTGTCTCAAAAAGACCAAAAAAAAAAAAAAGAAAGAAAAAAGATTCATCACAGAACCTTGGGCCTTTTTACTAACTCTTTTAAATTCCTTGTCTAAGAAAGAAAAAGAGTACTTGGTACTCTTGCAGAGGACCTGGTTCCAGTTCAAAACACCCACACGATGGCCTATAGCTATCTGTAGCTTCAGTTCCAGGGGATCTGACACCCTGTTTTGGTCTCTGTGGGTACTAGACATGCACCTGGTACACATACATGGTCATAACAGATGACCAGAATAAACAAGCTGTAGACACAGACAATAGATTAGTGGTTGCCAGGGCTAGGAGAAGAGAATGAATAGTAAATGTGATTTTTTTTTTTTTTTTGGGTCTTTTTGAGACAGGGTCTCCCTGTAGCCCCAGCTGTCCTGGAACTCGCTCTGTAGACCAGGCCGGCCTTGAACTCACAAAGATCCGCCTGCCTCTGCCTCCCAAGTGCTAGGATTAAAGGCATGCGCCACCACGCCTGGCCTTAAATGTGATTTTTAATAGTGTTTCCTTCTGGGGTAGTAAAGCGTTCTTTACTTAATTACATAATGGTGGTTGTACCTTATAGACACTGAAAATCAGTAAGTTGTACACTTTCAAAATGAGTTTTATGGTAATGTAAATTATAACAAAAATCATAATATATGTAAACATTTAAATTGAAGGTATAATCAAATTTTAGATTTCTTAAATTTTTTTTTCGTTGTTTTGGTTTTTTTTTGTTTTTTTGAGACAGGGTCTCCCTGTAGCTTTGGCTGTCCTGGAACTCACTATGTAGACCAGGCTGGCCTTGAACTCAACAGAGATCCACCTGCCTCTGCCTCCCAAGTGCTAGGACTAAAGGTGTGCGCCAGCACACCCGGCAGATTTCTTAAATTTTAAAATTCTTTCCAAACTACTTTAAAAAAATAAAAGGGAACATCTCCAATTCATTTTATCTGAATAACCAAAAACAGGTAAAAGGCATAGTAGGTAAAAACACACATACATATACATGTACATGGTTTGTACAGTCTGGAGAATGATCTATGATAGCCATATTTTTTGTTTGGAATGAGTGAGCCTATTAAGTAATAAACATTGAAGGACAGGGAAGAAGGGCAAAACCTCATCCAGTCGTACTCAGAACATCCAGCAGGAAATGGCTGGGAGGTTAAGGTAGTCAGCACAGCTTCACAGTTGAGCTTTCTCTCCATGGATAAGCTTCCCATGGCTGAACTTCCAGCTTCTCTTCCACTGCAAACACCTTTGTATTATGGGGTAGACAATAATAACCTATGCTGGAAATGCTGGAAATGCTTCTAGCTGTTCTCAAGAGCACAATCAATGTTTCTACTGTTGGGTTGTTTTGCTGATCTCTTCCCTCCCTGTCACAGAGTTAGGGGGACAAGCCCATCCCCAGACCTTGGAAGATACGTTGAGATAAACATGCTTGGGTCCAAAATTGGGGGGAGGACCTCACTTCCAGAACCAGCCTCTCAGTAAGTTCAAAGCACACATGACAGTTTACCAATATAACGTACATTACACTTCTGCATCTCTCTTGTGAATATTGACACAAAAAGTCTTCAAAAGCTGAGTATGATGGTGTGTGCCTTTAATCTCAGCACTTAGGAAGCGGAGTTGGAGACCTACCTGGTCTATATTGGGAGTTCCAGCCACTCAGGGCTACCT
>VZQC01005228.1:773958-788527 GCA_009823505.1 Rhizomys pruinosus
TGTGTGTGTGTGTGTGTGTGGTACACTTACCTACATATGGGCAAAACATGCAAACATAAAACTAAAATAAAAATAAAAGCGAATTGAGCCAGGTGTGTTGGTACACTCCTGTAATCCCAGTATTCCAGGTCCTGAGGTGGGAGGATTGAAAGTTTAAGGCCAGCCTGGGCTAAATAATGAGGGGAAGCTTGGGCGTGGTGGCACACGCCTTTAATCCCAGCACTTGGGAGGCAGAGGCAGGCGGATCTTTGTGAGTTCAAGGCCAGCCTGGTCTACAGAGTGAGTTCCAGGGCAGCTGGGACTACAGGGAGACCCTGTCTAGAAAAGACCAAAAAAAAAAAAATAATAATAATGAGGGGGAAAAAACAGTAGGGTCAGGTTTGGTAGTGCACACCTTTAGTCCTAGCACTCTGGAGGCTGGGGCAGGTCCATCTCTGTGAGTTCAAGACCAGACTAGTCTACATAAGTGAGTTCCAGGTCAGTTGGGGCTACAGGGAGACCCTGTATCAAAAAGACCAAAAAATAAACAAAGAGGCAATAAGACCAAAGTGTCAACATTCTTCAGGCTTTTGCTTACGTCCCATTTGCTAATGCCCACCAGCTACAGCAAGCTATGGGGCTAGCCTGGACTCACAGAGAAAAGAATTACACCAGGGCCTGGGCTGCCACCAGAGTGGTAGGCCAGAGCCCTTAAGTTTATCGTCAGTGTGAAAGGTCCATATCCATATTGTTTTGCACATGGTGACAGAGTGTAAATTGTGACAGTTTCTTTCATAGAGAAGTCACTAGATGTGCTGCCATCATTCCTGATAGTTATGCCATCTAGAAACTTGGGCAGGTTTTGCATTCTTGTCCTGTGATACTGTAAAACTGCAGAATTATGATCTTCAGGCAGCTTCTGCCATCCTGGTCAACTGTGTATGTGTTGTGCAGGTCCTGGAGTGGGCTCAGGAGAAGCGGAAGCTGAGTGTGTTACATATCCATGGGGTCTACACAAACCCTAGCGGCATTGTCCTCCACCCAGCTGGATATCAGAACGTGCTCAGAAACACTGAAGTTATGGTAAGTAGTGCTAATCTAGCTAGGCTCAGGAATCTCTTAAGGCATTTCTGAGCATGCTATTGGTCCTAAAGGAGGAGGACCCTTTTGTTAATCAAAAAACTAGAACAGCCAGTAGACGGCATAGCGTTCCAAAGGTAAGATCTTTACATATAAAGAATACATTAATCCCCCCTTCATCATCTGGTTTGTCTTTTTTGGTTTTTGCTTTCTGCTTTTTGAGACAGGGTCTCCTTAGAGCTCCAGCTGGTCTGAAGCTCACTATACAGACCAAGCTGCCTCTGCCTTTCAGGTGCTGGGATTAAATGTGTATGCCACCATACCCAACTCTGTTTGGTTTCTTAATAACTTTTATGTCCAAAATACCTTAGGCAGCTTTTAAAAAATTATCTACACGGGCTGGGGGATAGCACAGCCGTTAAAGACTGAGGCTAAGAACCGCCAAAAAAAAAAAAAAAANCCGCCCAAAAAAACACAAAAAAAAAAAAAAAATCCTCTACAGTCTGGAGAGACCCCCGAGATGGCTTTTAAGGAGCACTGGTTGTTCCTTACGAAATCCCGCACCACACATGGCTAGAGCTAAACCCATCTGTCTGTAACTCCATTTTCCAGGGATCCAATACCCCCTCCTTTGTCCTCTCAGGATATTGTATGACAATGGGTGCACTTACACACAAAAATAAAAATAAAAAAAAAAAAAAAAAAAAAAAAGATTTAAAAGAAAGAAAAAAATTGTGTTTGTTTTTTTTTTATCATTAAAATCAGTCTAAAATTTTTTTTTTTGCTGGTGTGGTGGCGCCACATCCTTTAGATCCCGCACGTGGGCAGAGGCAGGCAGATCTCTCTTGAGTTACAAGACCACCCGGTTTACATAGTATATGAGCTCCAGGCCAGCTGGGACTAAAGGGAGAACCTGTCTCCAAAAAAAAAACAAGGCAAAAAAAAAAAGATTGTACCCTACACCTTAATCAGATACACTGCTGGGTGTGGTGGCACACACCGTTAATCCCAGCAACTTGCTGGATGGCTAGAGCAGGCAGATCTCCTTGTGGATTCCCAAGACAAGCTGGGGCTACGGGCGAGACCCTGTCTCCAAAAGAGGGAAAAAGGGATGGGGGCTGCGAGACGATGGTTTATTCAGCAGTTAAGAGCTCTGCGGCTCTTGCAGATCCGGCGACCCGGGTGTTCCAATTCCCACACCCACCATGGAGGTTAACCAAATCAATCTTCGTTCTTTGGAATCCCAGGTTCAGTGATCAGAATCGGCCCCCTTCTGACCTCCGGCAAGCATTGCCATGACACGGCGGCAGCCCCTACTACCTACATGCAGTCTGACATTTACACTCATACACATGTTAAAGAAAAAACAGAGGGCTCAAAAGAAATCCTCCACAAATGCAGTCTAAAAAGATTGGGCTCTTATTCATACTTAATTGGGAAAATTGAGGGGAAAGTGACAAGCTTGGTAACATGGAGATTTTTCTTCTTCGAGTTAATCTGATCTTTGGGATTCAAGTTTTGGACCTGGTTCACATGTAATAGCTTACAATCACGAACATGTACATGCTTAAACCAGAAACACCTTCCTGGTCTTGATACGTACTCTACTTCTGACTGCCACGCACCCTCCCTCTCCATTCTACTGCCCACGCCCCCCCCCCCAGCTCACTGCCAACTGTTTTCAGGATTGGGACATAGATCCATTTTTTTTTTTTTTTTTTTTTGGTCTTTTTGAGACAGTCTCTGTTTAGTCCCAGGTGGAGCTCACTATGTAGACCAGGCTGGCCTTGAACTCACAGAGATCCACCTGCCTGGCCTGGCCACATAGAATCTTTACAGGGCAGGGCCAGAGAAAGATCAGGAAATATGATGCTTTCTGAAAAGTAAAGGAATTATCCTTCCCAGACATCTGTTACTGCATCCATCTCTGATACTGTTTCCTCAGGTAAAGCCATTAATGATGTTTTTATATCTGTGTGTATTACATTTTATGCACACATAAACACAAATGACTATATACATGTATAGTATTGTTTTAAGTATTCAGACTTTGGACAGATCTAATGATGGGATTATGTTTTCAGTTTGTGAAGCAAAAAAGGGCAAATGTGGGGGCTGGGGCAATGACTCAGTGGCTAAAGCGCCACGTTCTACCCCCAGCACCATTTAAATACTAGGACAGTGGCACATATCTATAATCTCAGCACTCAGGAAGTGGAGACGGGATCCTGCAGACTAGCTGGGCTTTGGAACTAGTGGAATCTCTGAGCCCTGGGTTCAAGTGAGAGAGCCCACCTCAGTACAGAACGTGGAAAGCAGTGGGGAAACACACCCAGCGTCAGTCTCTGGCTTCCACATGCACCGGGTATGCACATGCATACCACACATGCAAACACATGAATACACATTGCCCCCCCCCCCTTTTTGTTGTTTAGACAGGGTCTCCCTTAGCCCCAGCTGTCCTGGAACTCACTCTGTAGATCAGGCTGGCCTTGAACTCACAAAGATCGCCTGCCTCTGCCTCCACGTGCTGGAATTAAAGTTGTGCACCACCACACCCTGCTCTTACACATTTGCACACACCTGAAAACAAACATTCATGCATTTCACACACATGCTTAGAAAAATAGTGATTAAGATGTGGCATATGTGGTTCAGAAAGTATATGGTGTAAGATATGTCAAAGATCCTCTGGTTGCCGAATTACCTCTGAGAGTATAAACCTAAAAAAATATGGGCTGGGCGTGGTGGTGCACGCCTTTAATCCTAGCACATGGGAGGCAGAGGCAGGTGGAATTCAAGGCCAGCCTGGTCTACATAGCGAGTTCCAGGACAGCCAGAGCTACAGGGAGACCCTGTCTCAAAAAGACCAAAAATAAGTAAATAAGTAAGTAAATTAATTAATTAAAAAATTTGGGGCTGGAGAGATAGCCTAGCCGTTAAGAGCACTTACTGCTCTTGCAGAGGACCCGGGTTCGATCCCCAGCACCCACATGGTGGCTGAGAACCGTCTGTAACTCCAATTCCAGGAGAACTCCAGTTCCAGGGGAATCCGAGACTCTTTTCTGACCTCCGTGGCATTGTACAACACGGGTGCACAAACCTACATGCAGGCAGTATACTCATACACATACAAAAATAAATAAATAAATAATTGAAAATTAATTGATGAAAATAAAACTGCAAGAGCAGTAGACCATTGCCAGTGATGTGAAACTAATTAGAGACCCCACAGAAGGCTGGTAAGACTTCAAAGATTCCTTTACATGAAAGGAGAGCACAGACTTCACAGACTTGTCTCCTGACCTCCACGTGTGCTCTGTGGCACACATGCCCATAAACACATCATACACACACATATACTACATTTTTTTTTAACCTGGTTCTTGCTGTATAGAGCAGGTTCACCTGGAACTCACAGAGATGACTCTACCTCTCAAGTTTTAAGATTAAAGGTGTACATCACCACACCTGACAATTCCTTTTTGTTTTTGTCTTTGTTTTGCCTTATTTTTATTTTGTGTGTATGAGGGTATTGCCTGCATGTATGTAAGTGCACCTGTGTCATGCAATGCCCACAGAAGTCAGAAGAGGACATTGTATTCCCCTGAAACTGGAGTTGTTATTGATGGAGTAACTAGAGTTCTTAGCTGCTTTGTAGGTACTGGAAATTGAACCCTGGTCCTCTGCAAGAGCAGCCAGTGTCCTTTTTTTTTTTGGCTCTGGATGTCTTGGAACTCACTCTGTAGACCAGGTTGGCCTTGAACTCAGAAAGATCGGCCTGCCTCTGCCTCCCAAGTGCTAGGATTAAAGGCATGTGCCACCACGCCCGGCTACAGCCAGTGCTCTTAATTGCTGAGCCATCTCACAGCCTGCAATCCCCATTTTTGTTTTTTGTTTTTGTTTGTTTTGTTGTTGTGGTTTGTTTGTTTTTGTCTTTTTGAACCAGGGTCTCCCTGTAGACCCAGCTGTCCTGGAACTATGTAGACCAAGCTGGCCTTAAACTCACAGAGATCCGCCTTCCTCTGCCTCCTGAGTGCTGGGATTAAAGGCGTGTGCCACCACGCCCAGCTGTTGCTTTTTTGTTTTTTTGGGGGGGACCTGAAAAAAAAAAAACAAAAACAAAAACAAAAAACAGAAAAAGAGCCTTCAACAAAATGCCACTAAAGATAAAACTTCAGAATAAGCATAAAGTTGTAATAATCAGATCAGACCCTTGTAGCCTTCATGTGGTATGGTCTTTTCCCTCTTAAATCTTGATCAGTTGGTCATCACAGTCTGCTGTGTGCCAGTTAGGTTTGAACTATTGACTTTTTTGCTTCAGACATGTCTTATATCTGTCATTAATATGCTCTTTCTTTCCCTTCAAGAGAGAGATTCAGAAACTGTATGAAAACAAGTCATTCCTTTTCTTGGGTTGTGGCTGGACAGTGGATGACACCACTTTCCAGGCCCTATTCTTAGAGGCTGTCAAGCATAAGTCTGACCTGGAACATTTCATGCTGGTTCGGAGAGGAGATGTAGATGAGTTCAAGAAGCTTCGAGAGAACATGCTAGACAAGGGGATTAAGGTCATCTCCTATGGAAGTGACTATGCTGATCTTCCGGAATATTTCAAACGACTGACATTTGAGATCTCTACAAGGGGCAGATCAGGTAAGGTAGGGGGTGGGTTGTGATGGATAAAATCACTACCAAGATGAGGAATGTGTGGTGCCTGACAAGATTTGGGGTGGGCAGGGTAATTAATCTGTCATACTTCAGGTTAAATATGATTGGATAATAGGAAAATGGACATAAGACTTGTTCTTACAATTCATTATGTACATAGGAAGAAAAAAAGAAGGAAGGAAGGAGGGAGGGAGGGAAGGAGGGGGGGAAGGGAGGAAGGAAGGAAGGAAGGAAAGAAAGAAAGCATGTAAAGATGCTTAGCTTTGGTTGGCTCAGCAGGAAAGGCACTTGGCACTCAAGCCTGACTTGGATCCTCTGACCCTGTGGAAGGAACTACTCCAGAGGTTGTCCTCTTGACCTCCACATCTACAGGACATACACACTTTTATTTTTTCTTTTTGGCCTTTTTGAGACAGGGTCTCCCTGTAGCCCTAGCTGTCCTGGAGCTCACTATGTAGATCAAGCTGGCCTTGAACTCACAGAGATCCACCTGCCTCTGCCTCCCTGGAATTAAAGTGCTGGAGTTAAAGGTGTGTGTCTCCAAGCCTGGCTTTTTTTTTTTTGAGAAAGGGTCTGCCTGGCCTGGAACTTGCTATGTAAACCAGCTATCCTTGAACTCAGAGATCTGCCTGCCTCTGCCTCCTGAGTGCGGGATTAAAGCTGTGCCCCACCATGCTTGGCACTTTTTTTTTTTTTTTTAGAAACAGTGCTACTTTATTAAAATACTGAGTTTATTTCACATGTATATTTTCGTCTCCCCACCATTTCCATGTCTGACCACCACTATTACTATAGCCTATCATAACATTGCATACATACTTAAAACCAAGTAAAGGGTGGAGTTCCATCCTTAGAAACTAAACACCCATTTTAGACAACACATTCTTGGCTATTTAACCTGGACAACATTTATCAAACACGGTAGGGAAAATTCTCACTTTGTGTTATAAAAAGGACAACCAGATACCAACTGTTACAGAAATGAAGATGGAATATTTCAAACAATTTGAGCTATTTTCTTAAAGAGACTTCCTCCACTGCCAGAGATCTTGAATAGCCTCTTGGTCAGTCATCCGGAAACAGTTCTTCACATAATTGATGAACTTGGCTTCCACCTTGGGAAGAGAACCACCTTTTTCTATACTTGCTTGCATGTTTGCTTTAACATCTTCTACAGAACTAGGTCCTTTTGGTGTTTTAGGAGTTTTTTCCTGTTTTTTTGATTGTTGACCTTTGGATCTTGGTGTGGATGGTTTTAGGTCTTTTCCATTCTGGTTTGATTTTTGTACATTTTTGGCTGGAGTATCTCGGATACATTTCTTCACTGGAGCTTTTTCTTCAGTTTCCTCATCAAAATCATCATCATCATCTTCATCGTCATCATCTTCATCCTCCTCATCTTCCTCAGCAAGTTTTACTTTTTTCTGTGGAACCTTACTACTACTTCTAGGGGCAGATCACTTTCCAGATAATATTTAAGAGTTTCACATTCTCCTCCTCATCTTCAGACTCCGCATCTTCCTCCACAGCTACGAGGTGCTGTCTGCTAATATGTACAGGCCCTGAACCACACTTCAACCTTAAGACAACAGGTGTAATTTCAAATCCCCCAAGGGAAACTGTTGGTTGTACAGACATTTTCAGAGTTGCCAGCGTTCTGGACTGCCTTCATAATTCATTGCCTCTGCCTCTACAATGTGTAGCTCATCCTTTGCACCAGCTCCTAAACTGACCGTTCTCAATGATAACTGGTGTTCATTTTCATCGTTATCCACCTTAAAGTGGTCATCTTTATCAGCCTTTAGTTCACAGCCAAAAAGGTAGTTCTGAGGCCTCAGGGCTCACGTCCATGTCCATAGGGTCGTCCATGAGGGCTCACGTCCATGTCCATAGGGTCGTCCATGAGGGCTCACGTCCATGTCCATAGGGTCGTCCATGAGGGCTCACGTCCATGTCCATAGAGTCTCCATGAGGGCTCACGTCCATGTCCATAGGGTCATCCATGAGGGCTCACGTCCATGTACATAGGGTCGTCCATGAGGGCTCACGTCCATGTCCATAGAGTCTTCCATGAGGTGGAGGAGCTTACTTCGCCTTGAGAGGCCAGAGATAAGTGAGCACTGCTACTGAGAATAGACACACAGGATGGAATCACACCAAGGATTTTTTTTTTAATGGAGAGAGCTGGAGAGATGGCTCAGTGGTTAAGAGCACTGACTGCTCTTCTAGAGAGGACTCGTTCAGTCCTCAGCACCCAGTTTCAGAGTCTCTGACTTCGTTCTTCTGGCCTTCATGGGCACCCACATTCAGGTGGCACACACTTGTACAGACACACACACGCACACACACACCTATTCAGGTGGCATACACTTGTACAGATACACATTTTTATTTATTTATTTATTTTTGGTCTTTTGAGACAGGGTCTCCCTGTAGCCCCAGCTGTCCTGGAACATACTATGTAGACCAGGCTGGCCTTGAACTCACAAAGATCCTCCTGCCTCTGCCTCCCAAGTGCTAGGATTAAAGGCGTACGCCACCACGCCCGGCCTGGGCTGTTATCTTTAACTGGGTAGAAGATAGTGGGAAAAAATGCATTTCTTCATGCAGTCTATTCTTACTCCTCTCTCCTCTCTGCAGTTCCTTTTGAAACAAATACAAAAGCCGCTACAGCCACACCTTACACACACACACACACACACACACACACAAAATGCCTTTAAAAAAAATCACTTTTCTATCTAATGCCCAATACCATTGTTTTTAGCAGGGATGGCAAGAGAAGGCCAGCTAAATGGTTCATCCGCAACACACAGTGAAATAAGAGGTATATATACTACTTCCTGTTCTGTTCTATCAGTGAGAAAAATTTGCCCAAACTTAAAATTGTGGAGAATCATGATTTGTCTCTCCCACCTGTTAAACCACCTGCCACTGTAGATGCATGAAACCTGTTTTGTGAAACTTCCTTCCATTCTTTTCTCTCCATAGGCTGCAGTACATGAATGGGCTGGAGAAACTACCACCATCAGACCAGCTGTAAGGCCTTCCCTGTG
Source organism: Rhizomys pruinosus (assembly GCA_009823505.1). Lineage (NCBI taxonomy): Eukaryota > Metazoa > Chordata > Mammalia > Rodentia > Spalacidae > Rhizomys > Rhizomys pruinosus. The sequence goes on from VZQC01005228.1 coordinate 782,745, forward strand.
GAGTGTTTAACAGGCAAACTCAGCGCAGCTCCCAGGAAGTACCAATACCCGGAAGCTGACGTTTGGGGTAGAATAGGGGTGACGGTGTTCCAGCTTTCCCTTTATGCCAGCTGTTTCTTGATACTCTGCTGCCTGGTTCAGTTTAATAGCCAGTGACATCAGGACCCAATGCAGCCCCACCCACCCCGAGGCTGGACATGCTTGTATCCACACAGAACATGATCGCTCTGGCTGCATGCAGCTCTGCAGGAAGGACCTGGGGGTCATTGGGCTCTTGTTGCAGTTTTGTACTCTACTTGGTTTTTCAATTAAGCTTAATGGCTTTTTAAAAACATGACTTGAAGCTCTAGTTTTCTAGATCTTTTACAGTGTACAGTATTTTACATAATGGAGCTGTATTAAAAGCTTGTTCATTTACTTGCCAGGGCCTTGGCTCTACTTTGAAGAGTCACTGTAGAGAAAACTAAATGTTCTGCTTTCACCTTGAGGTGATTTCATTCTCAAGAAAAACACTGACCCAATTCCTTAGAGCACTATCAGTTCCTGTCATTCTACCGTGAGGAAGTCCTTTTAGATCTAAAGTAACTTACGGAACAAAGAGGCAGTTTATTTATGAAATTTATTTTCTTATATAAATTATGTATTTCTCTGGGCAGACAGCCTTCACCTTATTGCACTAATAGCACATCTGTAATACCAAACTACAGGACAAGTCTTTAACAAGAGGTTTGGATTCTTCAACATAGCACTTGTCTACCAGGCACTGTAGAAGATGAGCAAAAGCCAGGACCTGCTCAGGAGGCCAGAGATTGGCTGGGCATGGGGCAACAGAACCCTTCTGACAATTGGTTTTCTCCCAGGAAGCTGAACATGCAAAGCTTACATCTGGATTCTGGGAGTTGGAAGGCTGAGAAGTCCACTATACACTGCAGCTCAGCTCCCTTTGTTTTTGACGGGAAAGTGGGGTTCACCTTTCACTCATGTGTAACAAGCCTAGCTGATGCTTTGGGGCAACAGTGGGGCAGGGGTCATTATCAGATTTAGAATTAGCAGCAATTAAGAATGGGCCACTGTCACTGCCACAGTGAGGCGGCTATCATCCTGGCACCAGGGACCTGAAAGCTGTGTATTCTAGAGAGGGGCCATTCACGACCCAGACTTGGCTCTGAAGTCTCTTACACAGTGGAGCTGGGACTTCACACTGCTCCCTAACTCAGGCAGCTCTTGATCACACTAATTAGCAATACTTGGGTGTTGGGTCTTCCAACCATTGGTCAAAGCTATAATGAGACTGAGTCTGTAGGCAGAGTGAAGGGGATGCCTGAGTAAAAAGAGGGAGGCTCCTGTGGTAAGGGAGGGTCGTTGGGCAGTGATTGTAACATGATTAGGCCCTCCTTGCAGAAGGAGGTGGGGCTGAACATGGAATAGGATTAGGAGGAGCTGGAAGTCCCCAGAGCTCCCCTCACTCTGCCTTTGTATTACACTGAAGACAAGTTGTTCACATACTCTAAAGCACATTCTTGATATGGGAATGAGGGCTTAGGGCAAGCGGCGATTTGGTATTAGGCAAGAGCCACATTAAGCCTTCATGAGGGCAGCCACCACAGCCTTGGCGTTGAGACTGCGAAGGTCACAGTAGGTCTGGCCAGTGCCCACGAAGACGATGGGTTTGCTTGTGATGTATGTCATAGAAATAGCAGCTCCCACCTGAAGCAAAGAAAGAGGATGACCAATGGAAGCCCCCTTTTCACTACAAGTCTCAGTTTCCTTATAAAGAAGCCCATGCCGCCCTCCAGTCTCATGGTCCTGCGATCCACCTTTACCTTGTCATCAATGGTGTCAAATTTGGTAAGAACAATGCCATCAATGAGCCGAGGTGTTTGAGCCATAGAATGGTCAGCCAAGGCTCTGTTGAACTTGACCTGGAAGGGGAAAAATTGGCATAAGAACCCATCTAATTTGCCAGAGTTGAATTAGTAAGGGAACTAGGCCCAAGCCCTCACCAGCTGGTCCACGGCTTCATTGCCAACTAAGGCCTCCCCAACAAACAGCACCAAGTCAGGTGTATTGACAGTAATGAGTTTGGCCAGGGCAGTCATCAGAGGGGCATTGTCTTGCATGCGGCCAGCTGTGTCCACCAGCACCACATCAAAGCCTTGGTTACGTGCTAGAAGAAGAAAAACAGTCAATGCTCACTGCCTACTTCTCAAAATGTCCTACAATGGGTATGTGGAAAGCCACCCAATTGTCACTTCTTCAAGATGTCCTAGCCTAGCTATGAAAAGCCTATCTTGTTTACTTACCTGAGGAAAAAAAAACCTGTCCTGTTCTTGGCCACCACTAAAAATGTTCAGGGAAAGGATGGAAATAGGATAAAGGTGACCACATTAAGTCTGTGGTAGGGACACACTAGCTTTGCTACAAACATTAAAGCAGAACATAGGAACTAAATGTTAAGTTTATAGTAGTCATGAGTCTGACTGCAAATCCCGGGGAATACAAGGAGGAAAGGGGCCCCACACTCCCTGTGCACTGTACCAAAGGCAATGGCTTCCATGGCAATGCCTGCAGCATCCTTGCCATAGCCCTTTTCAAACAACTGCACCATCGTGCGGCCACCATGCTTCTCAGGAGGGTGTAGGGCTGTCAGACGCCGGGTGTGTGTACGCAGCTGCTCAACAGCCCCAGCACGAAAAGTATCACAGGCAGCAATGAGGACACTGAAGCCATTCTCTAAAAGCCAGAAGGAAATCTGCAAAAGATTTAAGAAAACTTACCTACCACCAAGATTCTGAAACAGTGAAAGATACGGGCAGCAGGCTAGAGAGCTGCGCTGACCTTGGCAAGATTAGTAGATTTCCCCACTCCATTAACACCACAGAAGGTGACAACATAAGGGCGCTGGCGACGCTGGGCATCCATGATATCCCGAAGCATGTCTACACGACGCTGTGGCTGCAGAATCTGTACCAGGGACTCCTGTAGAGCTTGCTTGACTGTGGAAGTCACCGCTTACAAGGGAGATGGAGGGACACAGTCATGAAACCAAACAATTTATTTAAAAATAACATCTACGCCAGGCATGGTGGCGCACACCTTTAATCCTAGCACTTGGGAGGCAGAGGCAGGCGGATCTTTGTGAGTTCAAGGCCAGCCTGGTCTACAAAGTGAGTTCCAGGACAGCTGGGGCTACAGGGAGACCCTGCCTCAAAAAGACAAAAAAAAAAAAAATGCCCAACATCTTCTGAGCTAAGAAAACTAAGCATATGAGGTTCTTTTCCAAGAATTCAGACCATATTGTTCTAAGCAACAAGTCTAGGTTACATAATAGAGGCTTAGCAATTAAGGAGTTTGCCAAAAGGCATATATACACAAGAGGAATAAAGATCTGAGTGTTTCACCTTTGACGTGCACATGCCCTTTGTGACTTAGAGATACTTACTGCTAAATGTCCCCATCACTTTCCCTTCCAACTTGTTGGCAACAGAGTCACAGAGTTGGACAGCGATGTCTGCAGCCACATTCTTAGCTAGGAAGAGGACAGGAGAGAGTTCTGTGTCAGCAGTGATCCATCCTTAGGATTCAGCTCAGAGAGTAGACTGTTCCTAATCACCTCTACTCCACAAACATGAATTTTGTGGAGTAGTCCTTAGAAACTTACCAATGAGGGGGCTGGAGAGATGATTCAGTGGTTAACAGCACTGACTGCTCTTGCAGAGAACCTGGGTTCAATTCCCAGCACCCACATGGCAGCTAAGAACTGTCTTAGGCCAGGTGTGGTAATGCACACCTTTAATCCCAGCACTTGGGAGGCAGAGGCAGAGGCAGGCAGATCTCTGTGAGTTCAAGGCCAGTCTGGTCTACATAGCGAGTTCCAGGCCAGCTAGGACTAAAGGGAGACCCTGTCTCAAAAAGACCCCTTCCCCACAAAAAGAAACTTACCAATGAGATGATCACGCATCTTGTCCAGCACAGATTCCATGTCTTCACGACTCAAGCTCTTGGAACCCACAAGGCCCTTCAGCATCCCGAACATGCCACCCAGAGTCCCTTTGGTAGCACTATAAACACAGATCACACAAAAACACATAAAGCCAACAGGCAGGAGGTATGTATGGGTTATCAATTCTAAAGCCATCCATACCGCTTTCCATCTGACATTCCCCTCTACCTAGGTTTGGTGGAGTTTTGGGTGGCCCCTTCATCATCTGAGCTGCTGCAATCCAGGTCTTGAAGCTGGCTCCCAGGCCCAGTTCCTCGGATCTGGATGATATAGAGAAAGGAAGGAACTGAGAGCAGGAACACTTAGAGCTGGGGAAGGACCCAGGAGTGCCCCATCCACAGCGCTGTCTGACTTAGAAACTTTTAAGTGTAGTTTATTGCCTCAAGTGTAGTTTATTGCCTCAAATTCAGTTATATGTTCCAACTCCCTACTTCTACTTGATGTGACCTTCATTCTGGCCACATGCTGCTTACCAAGTTGATATCCTCAGACAGGGCAGTCTCAGGTGTTCCATTGGTGGTGGGAGTACTATAATCCAAGACTTCCTTGTTGGAACAGCCACCTAGTTCCCACACACGGGGAGCTTTTTTGCCTTTCTCCTTTTGAACATCTGACTTTGTGGACTTGCTGGACTTGTCCAGACCCTTCCCATGCTTCTGAATGAACTCCTCTCGCTTCCTTCGTATCAGCTCCTCTTTAGAAAGTTCTCCGTTCTCAGACCCCACAAGGAGACCTGACTTTTCTGCAGGGGCCATTTTGCTGGTAGCCAAAGGGCCATCAGAACCTGTTAGGAGAAACATCACTGGAGAGAAACCACATCCTGACCAACCAGACAAAGCTTATAGTTCTTCCAAAAGCAAACATGAACTGAATATCTTGATAATCAACAAAGCCTGGGGGTGATAAAAAGGATTTGAGCTTAAGAACGCAGAGAATGACAAAAGGAGCCCCTCCGACCTAGGCGGCCTGTTGACACTTTCCACACCCCAGCATATCCTATACCTTCCTTTTTGGCTCCCCTTTTTTTGCTGTTTTTTGCTTTTTCTTTGGGCTTTTCCCCCCGTGTTTCAATCATGGAGCGCACAGGTTTCTTGGCCTTTTCAGAATCTTCAAATTTCTTCATGGTAGTGGGAGCACGGATCTTACTGCTCTCCTCTGCTTCACTAAAGAGGAGAGAATGGCTGATTTTCCTGCCCATGTAGGAGGGTAAAAAAAAGCCCAACTCCAGAACAGCCCATAAAAAAGACAATCAGAAAGGAACCAGAAGTGACTGCTTTGAACCCCTAAGTTCCTACCCTTGACCTACCTTCAGGCAGGCAGCTCATCAAGCCATGAAAATTGATTTCAAAGAGAAGCATCTTACCGAAGAAGCCGCAGGAAGTCATTTTGGAAATCAAAAGTGCCATTCAGTAGACTTAAAGCACTTTGTTGTTGGATCTCTGTTCGGTACTTGTCCCGAAACAGCCGGTGCACATCATCTATCAATTTGTCTACATAGGTCAGTGTTAGGATCTTCTGAAAGCCAACCTGTTTAAAGAAGGAAACGGAGCCAACAGATCTTCTTACATGTCAGCTCCGAATGGAAAGTGGCCAACTCAACCCAGGCCTCCAGTAATAGGCTCAGCCACCTGGAAGTTTTCCTGTCCTGGAAGGTAGTCAAACTTTGTACCTTGCCCAGAAATTGCTTGCTTTCTGCCCTCTACCTTACTATTTATTTTTTGACTATTTTATCACATACACTGCAATTAATCTGATTTCTTTTTTTTTTTTTTTTTTTTTT
>VZQC01005228.1:790549-803088 GCA_009823505.1 Rhizomys pruinosus
AAAAAAAAAAAAAAAAAAAAAGGATGACAGAGGGGACTTGGCAACCCAAACGTCGACTCAGCCCCCCTTTTCCTGTGCTCATCCTCCACAAGCGCCCAACCCCAGCTACCGGCAACAGATAAATCCCTCTAACTCTGTGTCCCACAGACTGGGATGCAAAGGTGTCTGAGTTTAAGAAGAAGATGGAGTGCATTCTGCCTGGAAAGCCCTGGGAAACACATCTGTATGACACCAGCCACCTGCCCCCAGAACACTCGGATGTGGTTATTATAGGGGGTGGGATCTTTGGCCTGTCGGTGGCCTTTTGGCTGAAGAAGCTGGAAAATAAACGAGGTGCCCTTCGAGTGCTGGTGGTGGACCAAGACCACACGGTGAGGTCTGGGGTAGGGCAGAGTCATGAACGGAACAGTAAAGATAACTCTTTTTACTGAGGAAACTGGATGCAAAGGAAGAGGAGGAGAGGGAAAACTCAATTTTTTTTGAGTTCCAGAGCTGTGTGTGGGCCCTGAGGATAGTCCCAGGTTCTTCCTCAAACTAAGAGCTTTGGCAATTTTTTTTGTTTTGTAGGCAAGGATTTGTTATTTTTTAAATCTTTTTGAAGACAGGATACCACTATATAGCCTAGGCAAGCTTTGAACTCAACAGTGACCTGGCCTCAGCTTCCTAATTGTTGAGATTACAAGTGTCTACCCATCACATTTCCTACAGTTTTTGCAAACAGATTCTACATTGTTGGTTCTTTCCAGATCTGAAAGTCTGCCTACCTAAGACAGCTGTATTAGCTGTATTTTTTTCCCTTTGTTTTTTTTTAATCTTTTTAAAAATTTATTTCTGTATGTGTATGAATGTACTGTCTGCATGTAGGTATGCGCACATATCGTGCAATGCCGCGGAGGTCAGAAGAGGGTGTCGGATTCCCCTTGAACTGGAGTTTTCCTGGAATTGGAGTTTCAGACGATTCTCAGCCGCCATGTGGGTGCTGAGAATTGAATCCGGGTCCTCTGTAAGAGCAGTAGGCGCTCTTAACTGCTAGGCCATCTCTCCAGCCCCTCCCTTTGTTTTTTTTGAGATAGAGTCTCACTACGTAGCACTGAGTGGCCTGGAATTTGCCATGTAGATTAGTCTGGCCTCAAATTCAGAGATCCTACCTCTGTCTCTTAAGTGCTGGGATCAAAGGCATGCACAGCCACATCTGACATCTCCCCACTTATTAATGCAGATGGCTCTGTCCAGCTTCTCTTAGGCTCCATTATTTCTGAGATTTCTGCACATTGGTTATTCTTGTTTGCTATCGGCAGCTAGCAAGTCCTTTGTCTATCTTGGTGATATCTTTTTTTTTTTTTTTTTTTTTTTTTTTTTTTGAGACAGTCTCCCTGTACCCCCAGCTGGCCCAGAGCTTGCTATGTAGGCCAGGGTGGCCTTGATCTCACAGAGAATTGCTTACCTTTGCATCCTGAGTGCTGGGATTAAAGGCATGTGCCACCATGCCCTACTTTTTTTTTTTAATTAGTAGGCAAATGTTAACCTATCTTTAGGTTTCTAGGTTATTACCACTTTGTTCCAATGTGTCCAGCCCTTTGAAGATGATGGAGCTTCTGCTCAGTTCATCTGTTACTGGTGATTTAAAACACTATCTTTGAGTTACAGATTTACTTACATGCAGGTTCATCTATCCCTCCTCCTCATAGACTATAAACTTGAATAAAAGGATTCCTCTTTAACTTTAGAAATTTTTCTTGTCTCTTTTCAGTATTCGAAGGCCGCCTCTGCAGGGTTTTCTGTGGGCGGGATTTGGCAGCAGTTCTCCGTGCCTGAGAATGTACAGCTTTCCCTCTTTTCAATCGAGTTTCTACGGAACATCAATGTATGTGCAGTGAGATTTGGGGGGCTGCAGTGGTGACTTTAACCAAGAGACTAGTGGTCTAGCTGGCAAGAGGTGATTGAGGCAACAAGGCATTGGGGCCTTGACTGTCTTTCAGTGTTAGTGTCTAGAAAAGGGCTTCTGGTTTGGGGCACTGATGTTAGGAGTTATAGTAAGAAGACCTGGAAGACTCCTTTTTACATCAGCCTCTTTAGAGAACAGCTTTTCTTCACACACAGGAGTACCTGGCTGTGGTGGATGCACCTCTGGTGGACATCCAGTTCAACCCCTCAGGCCGTCTCTTGCTGGCTTCAGAAAAGGATGCTGCCACCTTGGAGAACAATGTGAAAATGCAAAGGTGGGTGTTCAGCTCTGCCCTGAGCTGCTTCTCGACTTCACCTACTTAGGGAGCTCCTGCACCAAGGTAGGAGTGGGGGAGCTGAACAAGTGCCTCCTCCTTAGTCTGTAACCCAAACTTGGAAAGAACATAGTTCCTACACTTGCCAGTTCCTAAGAACCACCTAGAGTACATCCCAGACCCAAGAAACCAGAATCTTTAGGGAGTGGCCTGGTGACTGAGCTTCTAACAAGAATCCTAATCTAGGGGCTGGAGAAATGGCTCAGTAGTTAAGGGTACTGAGGATCCAAGTTCAGTTGCTAGCATCTACGTGATGGCTAAAAACTGTAACTCCAGGGGCAGGAGAGATGGCCTAGCGGTTGATAGTGTTGGCTGCTCTTACAGAGGACCTGGGTTCGATCCCCAGCACCCACATGGAGGCTAAGAGCTCTTTAGCTCCAGTTCCAAGGAAATCCGACACCTTCTTTTGACCTCCGTGGCATTGCTTGACACAGGTGCACAGACCTACATGGAGACAGTACATTCGTACACATACAAAATAAATTTTAAAAATTTAAAGAAATTAAAAAAAAAACTGTAACTCCGGTGCCAAGAAACCTGACATCCTCTTGTGGCCTCTTGTAGACATTTCACACAGGTGTTAGTTGCACTTACAGGCAGGGAAAACACTCATAAAATAAAATTTTGCGCTGGAGAGATGGCCTAATGGTTGGGAGTGCTGACTGCTCTTGCAGAGGACCTGGGTTCGATCCCCAGCACCCACATGGCGGCTGAGAACCATCTTTAACTCCAGTTCCAGGGGAATCCAACACCCTCTTCTGACCTCCACGGCATTGCACAACACAGGTGCACACACCTACATGCAGACAGTACATTCATATACATAATAAAATAAAATTTTATTTTATTTATTTATTTTGTCTTTTTGAGACAGGGTTTCTTTATAGCCCCAGCTAGCCTGGAACTCACTATGTAGACCAGGCTGGCCTCTAACTCACAGAGATCCACGTGCCTCTGCCTCCCAAGTGCTGGGAGTAAAGGTGTACGTCAACATGCCCTGGGCTAAAATAGAACATTTTTAATGAAAAAATTAAAATAATAAATCCTAAATTAGGGATCAGCAGACTGCTTTCTGTCAAGGTCTAGACAGTAAATCTTTTGGCTCTGCTTATTCAGTGTCTGTTACAACCAGTCAGCTCCACCTTTACAGCACAAAAGCAACCACAGTTAAAATACAAGTAATTGGGGGTGGCTTTGACAACTGCTGCCTCTGTGAGCTTCATGATCAGTCAAAATGGACATCTTTGTGATATGTCATGGCGCAGGCTCTCTTTAGTACCCACCCCCACAAGTCTCACTAGTGACAGCAAGTCATGTCCTAAATGTTTATAGATGCTACCTCAGTTAATCAGAACATCCCATTTCACATGTGGGCTATGAGGCAAGAAGATCTAGGAAAGGATGGCACTGTGACTCCGTTTAAACCAAGCTGCCTCATAGGTATGGTTGTTAGCATCTGTATTCTCCTGCCCTTGGGGACATTGTTCCAGATGAGACACTTGTGCTGAGTGATAGCATTGTACATTATACAGGAGTGAAGGGGGTATAGTTCCCCATCATGTCATGAAAGGAGATGAAGTAGGTACAGGCTAAGAAGGAGTTGAAAATACTGAAGGGGATGAGGGCATAGGGAAGGAAAGAGAGCTCACATGCTAGAACCTTCACATTCAGCAATGAGAAAAAAACAGGGCCATTTGGGGCAGTGAAGTGCCATCAGTGAGCTGGAATCCCCTCTCCTGGAGTTCAGGGGATTCTGCTCACCTCTCTGAATCCTCACCCTAACACATTAACTCAGAAATGCTCACATTTCTCTCAGGCAGGAAGGGGCCAAGGTTTGTCTGATGTCTCCTGAGCAGCTACAGAACAAGTTTCCCTGGATAAACACAGAGGGAGTGGCTCTGGCGTCTTATGGTATGCTAACCTGCAGTGTGGACAGCTTTTTCCTGAAGATGGGGATTGAAGGGCTCCTTGGGTTGGACGTCTCAGCAGGCCATCTTCACACTTTCCTCCTAAGGGACAGGGTCTGTCCCAGACCATGTTACTGGGCCTTCAGCACGATTGGAATCCAGTAGTTGGTCAAGATGACCTCTGTTTCTAAAGCCCTAGAAAAATGTTGGGGTGAGGAGAGGAAGTATATTAGGACAGGAAGGGCCCCAATGCTTCACGAGTTCTCTTTTTCCTCATCTCAGGGATGGAGAATGAAGGTTGGTTTGATGCCTGGTCTCTGCTTCAGGGCCTTCATCGCAAGGTCCAGTCAATGGGAGTCCTTTTCTGCCAAGGAGAGGTAGCACGTGAGTCTGAGACCTCATTCTCTTTGTCCTCTTGCAGCCAGGGCTAGGCCTAGACCAGGCCCTGTCTTCTTGCTTATAAGCTCAACTAGGGGTGGTGGGAGAGGCCTTCTCCTTTGAGGAGCCACTACTAGGCAGCCCAACTCTCCTCACAGGCTGCTTTGTGACGTGTGACCTGCATCATAATTCCAGCACTGCCCTGTTTATGTATGGTCAGGTTCATTGTTTTCCTGATGTCTGTTAACTTGAGTATCTATAGAAAATCACTTATCCTTCCCATTTTCTTAAGAAACCAGTGGGCAGGACTGGAGAGATGGCTCAGCAGTTAAGAGCACCAGCTGCTCTTGCAGAGGACCAGGGTTTGGTTCCCAGCACCCACATGGTATCAACAACCATCTGTAACTCCAGTACCAGGGGATTCAATGCCTTCTTATGGCTTCTCCATGCATTACACACTCAGGTAGACTTATATACATGCAGGCAAAACTCTCATGCACATTAAATAAATAAATAAATCCCGGTCCCCCTTAGCCCACTGGTTTCTATTTCTTTAAAAGATTTTATTTATTAAATAAAATTTGTATTAAAGAAATAAAATCTTTTAAAGAAATAGAAACCAGTGGGCTAAGGGGGACCAGGGATGTAGCTCAGTTCAGTGCTTACGTAACATGCACAAAGCCCTAAGTTCCATCCTTAGTACCAGATAAACTGGGCACAGTAGTGTATGCCTTTACTCCTAGTATTCAAAAGATGAGGAGGCAGGAGAATTAGAAGTTCAAGGTCATCCTCAAATATAGCCTGGAATACATGGGACCTTTCTTCAAAAAAAACCAGTGGGCTCCCAATTTCCCTCAAGGCTTTGTGTATGTGGTAGTGATAGAGGACTCTGGGCATTGAACCCAGGGCCTCATGTTTGCTAAGTATATGCTCTACCACTGAGCTACCTATCCCTAAAGAGCTTATTTTTAAATTTCTTTCCTATAGGTTTCGTCACTTCATCTGGCCTTGTGGAGGGCCCAGATGGAGAAGAGATGGTCATGAAAAGGATCTACAAAGTCCATGTAAGCCCTGATTAGGGTTAGTACAGTAGGGGGAGCTTCTCACTGCATTGGAGGGGAGGAATGGTAACTGCCCTGATGTTGGTCTTCTGTCTCCTGATACTGGCAAAGTTGGGTTGAGGAGGAAATAGACCTCATGGTATCCACTGTGTGGCCCCAGCTCTCTCTCACCGTACCCTCTGGTGCCTGCAGGTGAAGATGGACAAAAGCCTAGAGTATCAGCCAGTGGAGTGTGCCATAGTGATCAATGCTGCAGGAGCCTGGTCTGGGCGCATTGCAAAGCTGGCTGGTATTGGAAAAGGACCACCTGGCACCCTGGAGGGCACCAAGCTACCCGTGGAACCAAGGAAAAGGTAGCTTCCTTCAGGGCAGCTAAGGAGGTTGGTGAGAGAGAGAAATGATTTTGAAGTTTGGTGAGGAGGGAGCAGAGGGTTGGTGACCGCTGTTTCTGAAATGCTCTAACTCCCCTGATCATGGCAGGTATGTGTATTTATGGCACTGCCCCAAGGGACCAGGTCTGGAGACACCATTGGTTGCAGACACTAGTGGAGTCTATTTCCGACGGGAAGGATTGGGGAGCAACTACCTAGGTGGCTGTAGTCCCACTGAGGTAAGTTAGGTTGCACAGAGACACAGTTAAAGAGGCAAGTCTTTTGGTAGGCCCTATGCTGTGTGTGTCATTGAGATTAGAATTGGGGTCCACTGAAGGAATTGGTTATAGGAATCTGTGAGTCTAGGTTTACCCTTATATTCTAGGCATGTAATACTTGTCCCAACCTCTCACCCAGGAGGAAGAACCAGACCCAGCAAACCTGGAAGTGGACCATGATTTCTTCCAGAATAAGGTGTGGCCCCACTTGGCTCAGAGGGTGCCAGCTTTTCAGACTTTGAAGGTAATCAACAGGGAGCAATTGTTCCTGTTTGGGTTTGGGGATTAAATAGAATGGTTGATACAGGAGCATCTTGGTCTCTTTGTCATGTTCTCTCCACCTCCTCATTGCTGAGGAATCTGTTGGTTCTGTCCCATCCCACCTCCTCATTGCTGAGGAATCTGTTGGATCTGTCCCATCCCACCTCCTCATTGCTGAGGAATCTGTTGGATCTATCCCATCCCACCTCCTCATTGCTGAGGAATCTGTTGAATCTATCCCATCCCACAAACCCCTCAGCAGCTGGTTCCTGACTAAAAGTTTGGGTTGAACATGTCTCAACTTTGCCAGGAACCCCAGCATCTTTTTGTGCACCCACAGGTTCAGAGTGCCTGGGCTGGCTATTATGACTACAACACTTTTGACCAGAATGGTGTGGTGGGCCCCCACCCACTGGTTGTCAACATGTACTTTGCTACGGGCTTCGGTGGTCATGGGCTTCAGCATGCACCTGGCGTTGGACGAGCTGTGGCAGAAATGGTGCTGGAAGGTCACTTCAAGACTATCAACATGAGCCCCTTCCTCTTCAGCCGCTTTTACTTGGAAGAGAAGTTACAGGAGTACAGTGTCCTCTGAGCTGGAAGCTCTTCTCTGGGCTCCATTAGCCCCAGCAACACCCTTGTTCTCACACTGGCTGGTCACTGCCTGAGTCTTCCCAGAACTGCACCAGGATTACATCCTCTTCCTCACTAAGCTTCAGCTAGGCCATTCTGCCACGCTAACTGGGCAGGAAATGAGCACAGACATAGACCCAAAGCCAATGGAAAGTGGTGGAGTGGGACCTACGTGCCCAAGCTGATGCCACCACACAGGGCAGTCCAGCTGGCATCCTGAGCATAGGACAAAGAACTGGCCTCCTTCCTGGTGCTGATGGAGAGAAATGGGACTCTGACTCAACAGAGGCCCGGGCACAGAGCATTCTAGGACAGCCTAGCACAGATTAAACAACTTTCTGTTCATCTGTTCATCAATGAATATATGTGATTAATCCATTCCCTCTCATCTTCTGATCTTTCTAATTTCCTTCTCATGACAGAAGCTCTTGAAATACCTTGCCATTTAAAGAGGCCCCACCCTCCTGGGAGCTTTGCCTGGAACCCTTATGGGAGGCCCCGTTTGTATGCTGGTGTCTCCTGTTCTGAGTTCCTGCAGGAACACTGGTTTGAAGGGGGAGGCATGGGATCATCTGGTCAACTTTTACGAAGCCCCAATTCCTGACCACAACATGTAGCCTATTGCAGGATTCAAAGTGCCTTTCTGGCTGGAACATAAGAAAGAAAGAAGAGCCAGGGTCTAAAAAGTACACCAAGGAACTTGGATTTCATCTTGACAGGGGTCCAGCCAAAGAGTTTTAAATAGAGAAGCAACACCATCAGATTTCCTTTTAGAAATTATCTTCTCCTTAAGGTGTAGGCCAGTGGTAAAGTAGCATGCAGATGGCCCTGGGTTTGATTTTCAGCACAAACACACAGGTTGCCCTGGGTGGGGGAGGGGGGGGACCATTGTTCCCTGTGGAGAACAGATTCAGATACCAAGGCAAGAGGCAGGAAGGTCAAATGGAGGCTGTTGCAGTTCAGTGGCAGAGACAAGAGGTGCCTGAACAGTCCTAGTGGGGAACTACATGGATAGAACCAGGCAGTCACAGTGGTTACATGAAATGGACACGTTTCTGCCTGGACAGCCAAATGAGTGGGAAAATGCCTCTTTCCTCTTCAAAAGAGTGGAAAGGAAAGGATACGTGGGAGGGGGGAGGGAGGAGACTGCCAACTGGGAGTTAAAGCACATGTAGGGTTTGGAGAGCCAGTACTGATGAGGTCAGCAGAAGAGGTAAGACCATGTAAAGGCAGTGCTGCAATCAGGATGGGACTTCCAGAGACATACATGGTGGACAGACTGAAGGGTCCACCAAGGCTCTGCAGACAACTTCTGGTTAACACCGGACAGTAGTGCCTCAGCTGCCCAGTAGGACCATTTCTTCTGGTAGGACATCTAAGGGTCCAAAGAAGCAAATGTTACATTTATTAGTAAGGCACTAAGGAGTGTCTACTCCTCTACCCCTGCAAGGCTTTATTCAAGCTCATGCAAAAGCCCTTAGGGACATAATTACAATTGTCTCGCCCTTTAAACTTTGTGACCTAGACCCAGCCACCCCAGAGCTTGCCTGTACTTTTCAGCATGTGACTGTCTTAGTGTCCATCTGAACATTCTTGCTGGACCCTGGAGATCCCTCTCAGGTACCAGGGGTCTACATTCCAAATAGAGGCAGGCCAAGGCAAAGGGATTTCCAAGAAAGAGGTAGGAAAGACTGTTAGGAAAGGCTTGCCTAGGGGCTAGGGAGATGGCTCTGTAAGGAGTGCTTACCGCTCTTGCAGAAGACAGGTTTAGTCCAGTTTGGTTCCTAGCAACCATGTCAGGTGGCTTTCAACCACCTGTAACTCCAGCTTCAGGGGGATCTGATACTTCTGGCCAACATGCGCACCTGTACTCAAATGTACACACCCCAACCTCTCCCACACATACAGAAATAATTTTAAAACCTTGTAAAAAGGCAGGTGTTGGGCATGGTGGTGCATGCCTTTAATCCCAGCACTTGAGAGGTAGAGCCAGGTGGATATCTGTGAGTTCAAGGCCAGCCTGGTCTACATAGTTCCAGGAGCTACAAGGGAGATCCTGTCTCAAAAAAAAGGAATGGCTTGCCCAGGGTTAGTAAAAGACTGAGTGGATAAAGTGGTTGCCTGGAAGACTGACAACCTAGGTAGTCCCTGGAGCCCACTGGATGGGGCATCTATCCAGTCCTAGCACTCGGCTGGATACTTCAGTTGTCAGAATTTCCTCTACTGGACTAGCCTACGGCCAGGTCTGTGGGGTATTTTCTTGATTGCTGAGTGATGTGTGAAGGCCCAGGCCACTGTGGGCAGTGTCACCCCTGGGCAAGAGGTCCTATGTTGTATAAGAAAGCAGGCTAGCTGGGCGTGGTGGCGCAAGCCTTTAATCCTAGCACTTGGGAGGCAGAGGCAGGCAGATCTTTGTGAGTTCAAGGCCAGCCTGGTCTACAGAGTGAGTTCCAGGACATCTGGGGCTACAGGGAGACCCTGTCTCGAAAAGACCAAAAAAAAAAAAGAAAGCAGGCTGAGCACTGTTGAGAGGAGGCAAGTCAATAAGCAGTGTACCTCCATGGTCTGTGCTCCAGGTTCCTGCCCTGAGTTTCTGTCTCGGTTTCACTTGATGATGGACTGTGAGCTGTAAGCTCAATAAACCCTTTCTTCCCCAAGTTGGTTTTGGTTAGTGTTTTTATCAGGGCAATAGAAAGTAACCAGAAGGGGCTGGAGAGATGGCCTAGCGGTTAAGAGCGCTGACTGCTCTTGCAGAGGACCAGGGTTCGATCCCCAGCACCCACATGGTGGCTGAGAACCGCCTTTGACTCCAGTCCCAGAGGAATCCGATGCCCTCTTCTGACCTCCGCAGCACCGCATGACACGGGTGCACAGACCTACATGCAGATAGTACATTCAAACACATTTAAAAAAATAAAAATTTTTTTAAAAAAGAAAGTAACCAGAAGCTAGGCATGGTGGCGCATGCCTTTAATCCTAGCACTTGGGAGGCTGAGGCAGGCAGATCTTTGTGAGTTCAAGGCCAGCCCGGTCTACAGAGTAAGTTCCAGGACAGCTGGGGCTATAGGGAGACCCTGTCTCGAAAAGACAAAAAAAAAAAAAAAAAAAAAAAAAAAGAAAGTAACCAGGACACAAGTTCGAGGCTGGCTTGAGTTAAATGAGACTATCTCAAAAAAACAAGAGGAGGAGGAAGAAGGGAATAAGAAAGGCTTTCCTAACAGGATGCCAAATGATCCTGGCTGGAAGAAGCGTTTTGCAAGCACAGCTGGGCAGAAGCAAGGGGGAGAGCAGAGACTTCACCAAGCAGCCAAAGAATACCTTCACCGTGTGGGCGCCTGCTGGGTGCCGTGTTCCTTAGGAATACTCATTTATTCCGCACAACACCAGCAACCACAGGCTGTCACTTTGATAAATAAACCTAGAAATATGCATAAACAACCCTACAACCAAACTGCCTCCCTGAAAACAGTTCATCCGCTTTTTTCTGTTGTTTTCTTTTGATTTTTTTTTTTGGTCTTTTGGAGACAGGGTCTCCCTGTAGCCCCAGCTGTCCTGGAATTCGCTCTGTAGACCAGGCTGGCCTTGAACTCACAAAGATCCGCCTGCCTCTGCCTCCCAAGGCTAGGATTAAAGGCTTGTTGTTTTCCTTTGAAACAGGGTCTCCCTGAAGCCTCAGCTGGCCTCCTTCTCACAGAGCTCCGCCCACTTCCACCTCTAGAGTGCTGGGATTATAGGCAAGCACCATCCTACAGGCCTACTGTCTTTTTTTTTTTTTGTCTTTTTGAGACAGGGTCTCCCTGTAGCTACAGCTGTCCTATTCTTGATGCTTCTAAGGTGACCAAATTGGGAAATGCTACAGTGTTTTACAGTGCTCAAGTCTCAAGAGCTCTAGGAAGTGCAGGCAAAGAAATCACTTGACTTTGTTTAATCAGGACTTGCCAACATCTTGCCTAATCACACTTTTTGCTGGAGTCCTTTTGATATCCTTCAGATCTGTAGTTGAATGCCCCGTTGGGAATCGATGCCCGGAAGAACTAGCACTCTCAGCAAGATAAGTAGTTTCCAGCCCGCGGACATCAGCATTTGTGAAACCCACAGCTGCCAGGGACCCTCGGAGGTCCGACCCCCAGCACTGGCCTCTCTCCTTCGCACCATTTAACTTACCGTGCATGACCTTAGGGGAAAGCCTCATTTTCCTCCATTGTGTGGAAGAAAAGGTTTGCTCCCCGGTGCTGGAGGAATTCTCTCTTCGTCTCCCTCCCCTGAACTGTGTGATGTTCCCGGTGGCTTTGGGGAGCTCAGGCCTAAGGGCTCAGCTGCAGCGCCCCCGGGTTGGGGCGCCTGGAGGCCCGCGTCCTGGCCGGACTGCCCACAGTGGCCGCGGCCCAGCGCCTCCCATGGTAGGGGAGACCGGGCCAGGGAGGCGGGAGGCGGGGCCGCGGCACTTCCGGGAGCCGGCGGGCGGGGCACTTCCCGCCGAGTCTGCTTTCTGCACTGCGGGCCCGCGCAGGTGAGCGAGCGGGGACCCGGCGGGGTGGCGGGCGGCCGAGGGCCCCGGGGAGGGTCGCCGGGTCCCGCGGACTTCCACCCGCCGCCTCCATCACCTTCCAGAAAGCTGTCACCCTTCCCTGGCGACAGGAGCCAGCGGCGGGGATAGGGGTCCTGTCTGTGGCTTGGCCGACTGGAGTAGTCAGGTGGTTTCCGTCCCTGCGTTCTGTGCCCTCCTCACAGCCTGTCCCCTGCTCCTGGGGTGACTTGGTGGCAGTATTCTGCAAAGAATACTTAGGTCTTAGTTAGGTTTAAGGACCCTCTAGCATTACTACGACAGTTATGTAACAAGCACTCACCAGGGACTACCGGTGTGCCAGATACCAAAGGGACGCACGGAGCAGGAAACATTTGGTCCTTTAGCCCTCATAGAGGCAGGTAAACTAGAAACTTGAGACGTGGAACTATGGAAAGCAAGTAGGAAGTGATCCAGCTGAGATACCTACTCAGGAATGACTCAGAGGAAGCCTTGTCTACCTTGTTTTTAGACTCCAAAGAAACAATACATACAAACAAATGGAAAAGTACACAGATCCTGAGAGGCCCGCCAAACCACTTGTTCACAGGCTTTCTTGTTCAGTCTGCATCCAAAACAGTAAGTAAACCATTACTACCACCCCAGAGACCTCTTAAGCCACTTCCAGTCACCGCGGCCTCTAAGGGTGACTACTGTCTTAGTTTCTGACTCCATAAAATGCCTTTTAAAACTTTTGACCCCTGAAATCAGATCTTATGTACTTCTGTGAGTTGTGCGCTCAGTGTTTTATAAGATTCACCCATGTTGGGTTTAGTAGTAATTCATTCTTTTTTTTTTATTTTTTTT